>SJJU01008341.1:0-11739 GCA_012932125.1 Conopomorpha cramerella | reverse complement strand
GGAAAAAATTCAACAGAAAAGCGGGTAAACGAAACGAACCCATCTGGTGGCGAAACGGAGTTCGCCGGGTTTGCTAGTTATATATAAAATAACTTATTTCTCTATACTCCCTTTACTCTATCGTATTTTTATAATAAACGTTTTGAATTAAAAACTAATATATTTTTTTTTTTGTAAGCTCGGGCGTGTCTTTGATCATTTTCGCGCCTATATACCCGGTGAACAATATTGAATAATAAAAGTAGAAGTCTCGAGATACGAATGTGAATTCAATCAGTGGTAGGATATTATTTTTAAAGGATACTCTTATTGCACAGTACGCTTGTGAAGGCTCTCTAGGTGTGTTTTTGTTTGGTTCATTGACCACAATCCATCCACCGGCGGCGGCGGCGACGGCGAGCAAACAACCGCCACCGATAACTCCCGATTGTGTGTCATGCCATGTCACTGACACCGAGAAGCCGGCTCAATGGAACCGAAATATCCTCGCTACTCAAAGAGATAATTAGATATCTTTGCCTACGGGAACCCACTCCGTCCTCTTTCGAATTATGCTCTAAATTGGAAACGGTTCATGTTCCATAAATTCTATGTACCTAAGTATATAATGTGCTGTTCGCCGTCAAGTGGAAAGCTAATTTCACTAATGTTGTTCATAAGGACGAAACGCTCTGCCTGTAAAAAGCAGTCATAAGTAGGTACAGCGTCGAAAGGGCGGATATATTTTTTGTTTGCCCGCCAACAAAGTATGTTCGACAATGTTGTTCAACTACCTACTAAATACCATTATCATGGTCTCATGGTATGTACACAGGTAAACGTCGAACTTAGATGTTTATTTGTTTGTTGCATATGTCGCTTGTTTGTTTGGTTTAACGACTTGACGATTTTTACACCACTCGGTGCGAATTAAAGTGACTGATGATTAAAATAAAACCTCTGCGGGTATTTTAATGTGCCTTTATGAATCAATACGTATATGAAACAAACACACAACTAAACTCTTACGGCTTTAAACACATGGCACTAAGAACTGTCTCGAATTTAGCGGACAAATAGGCGGCGGCGGCGGCGGCGTTGATAACCACGCGGGATCGGTAGGATCTTATGCGTAAAATAAAATGGTCTAGTTCCCGAAAAACGCGGCGCCAGTACGAACTAACGAGCGGGTACTCGACTCCAGCCAAGTGGTGGCCGAACGCCCCGTTGACCGCTAAATTCGAGGCTGAGGCCTTAGACAGGAGGAATTCTGAAATCATTTCTGGCTATCAGAAGTTTTTGTGTTACACCGGATCGTTCCTCAGTTACAATGATTTGGCATGCCCTAAGATTAATTTCGGCTAAACACGCAGTCTCAGCGTTCATAAAATCGAATACATTTCTTACCTAAAACGTAAGTAATGAAATGATATAACTAGAAATATATTAACGACAAGTAGTTAAAATGACATTATTTTGCAATGTTGGTAGAAGGATATCGTGCCATCCAAAGTTGAAAAAGGCAGCCAGTGTTTGCTTCAATCATGTATAAAGAACCGACTGTAACCAATCGCAATTATAAAATCAGACAATATTTATCACGTAGAGCGTAACTTGATAGAACTTCGGAGATTTTAAAAATAAAGTGTAGTTTCTAATTTGATATTCTCGTTTTCGGTGTATCTAGACATCAACAGCAACCGAACAACGTTCCATTCACTTAAAAATACAAGTTATTTAAGTAAAGAAAGTATGAAGTTCGGTGCGACTTATATTTAAAATCGTAAATAGGTATTACCAAATAAGGTTACGATTACATACTTTTTGTTTTTTCCAACGAATTTATTTATGAAGTGCTGTGAGCGTTATAGATGAAACTTGCGTGAAACGAAATACCATTTGTTTATTCTCAGTATCTGTGGTTAGGTTAAGTTATGGGAAACGCAGATAATGAAATCTAATTCTCGTGATATACGTGTAAATACAAAGGATATTGTTAATCTTATCACTTAAATCACAAAAATAGTGTCCGTTGTACTCAAACGCCTATTACATGTACTGTGAAAACTTTGTTAACGACGTCATAGTTAGGGTATTTACCCTATATGACGACGTATTTGTGATGTTCCAGACGAAATATTGATACAGACTGTCCGCTTTTCACATCGTTAAGCACAACATTTATGCATTGTCAAGGGAGACGTCTATACAATATCTGGTCATCTCCTTTATACGGACGGTGTTTTAAAAGCACTTTCCATCTACTCGTCGTTGAATCACGTGCAGTGCAACCCTCCAACCACGAGTCTCTACAAAACACCGAATCAAGTGATTGTGAAAAAAGCGTTTAACACCGCGAATCACTTGATTGTGAAAAAAGGGGTTTTTCAGAATCACGTGATTTTCGATTCGAGTGTCTGGAAAAGATAAATAGGAAAGTTGGTAAAGTTCCACTTTGTAGGGTCACGTCAAAACCTTTGTTCACACCACAACATCATGAAAACTTTAATGTCGCCAAAGGCATTGCAGGGGTCATGTATTAGTCAGAGCTATTTATAACTAAACCAATTGATTGCATACTACATTTACCTATTTAATAATTAGACCTTTCCCCATTTGCAAACAATTATTATGTAACATTGCAATATGTATGGGTACTTACAATATTTATATTATAGGGCATTATGTAGTATGGGTGTCATACGCATAGTTAATACCGACTACCTACCTATGTGTATTTTCAAAAAGTTTCATGAATGTGTAAGTCGTAATGTGTTGTCGTTACCGCGTTATCTACTCAATAAAGCATTATAACTACTTCTAGCACGTCACGTACAGTACACGTACTCGTATTATAACTAGTATAGAGAGACGAGAAAAACTTTATTTACTTACATAAGTAATTATATTACAATATACATACTCTTCACGCCTGTCCCCCAGAGGGGTAGGCAGAGAATACAGATCTCCATTTGTCACTGTCCTTACATACCCCTTTCGCTTTATCTACATTCACAATTATATTACAATATGAAATCAAATAGAGAATGCAATGCATTGAGATCTAAGAGTACCTAGGCACGTCCAACGAAAATATGTAAGGCAGCTAGAGTGCAAATAGAACAGTGCACGCGTTATGTGCACCGGTCGACCGCGAGGCCTTACTGCAAATACCGTTAAATGTACTTACTGCCTATGCTCCGCCACCGCCGCCGCACGCCCGGCCTAAAGTTAAAGTTGTTATGATACACTAAGTATTCATCAGTGGCGTGCACACCATACAGGCAAAAAGACACTGCCTGCCTTAGTATTGTAGCTTCCCGACCTAATAATAGAGTTATTGCTACATCTTTTTTCGTTGTACTCACGACATAGTCTGACGAAGGTCCTTGGTTTTGTGGGTGTGTAATAGGTTACCTATATTTCGTAAAGACAAGTTACCTATACATAGGTGTCGATCCTTGGGATCACTGCCTACCTTGTCGCAAAAGCCAGTGCACGCCACTGGTATTCATACTCCTACAATGCACAAAGAGCGAGACAACATACAACATAAAAAATATAGTTTGCATGAAATAACAAAACTACATTGATGCACTCATAAAATGACAGTGTTTAAAGCTTAATTAACAGTCAAGCACGGACATAATATTTACGGTGCTTTTCGAAACAGTCGAATATTTCCATAGGGTGTACAGTGGCATATGAAAATACGAACGAGCCCTTGACTGTACAGAACATTCAATATTAAAAAAAACACATATATACGTAAGTATATAAGAATAAGTAATTCCCTTGGCTAGTTAAGTACAGGTTCAGACGATAGAAACGAACCGGGTACCTTTTGGTATTGCTTACCTTTACCAAAAAAGTAATGTCGAGGATGGACGAAGGTTTTAATTTTTTTCAGACAGACGTGTAGCAGCCTTTTTTGATATTTCAACGTTTGCATGCGACGTTAATCGTTATTCAAATTGTATATATACCTAACTAGAAACGGTAGATAGTAAAATCAATAGATACCCTAGAGAGAATATTATCATAATCAAGAAAAACATTAATTCACTTAATTTTTACATCTTACGTTTCATAACTATTAACGCCAATACGAACGCCTACATTAGCATTGGCGTACTACCGGACATAGCGTTTAAAATTACATTACCTCGACGACATCAAGATGGCGTTGTGTTATTGTAAATCTTGAAGAGACAATCCCAGGGAGAATAATGGCGTTCATGTGCGAAATGTCCATATCAATTCAAGTGCAATTTTAAAGTTGTTCGACTCAAGTCTGTTCTCTGCAGACAAACATATTCTAATGGCTATCCTTTTTAACCCCCGGTAAAAAAGGGGGGGGGGGGGAATTATAAGTGTGGCGTGTCTGTCTGTGGCATTATAACATTCAAACTAATAAACTGATTACAATAAAGTCATTTTTGATAGCTGATTTGATCTAACGTGTTCTTAGTTATGTTTGATCGGTATTGGTCCACCTACTAAGAAGTTATGGGAGTTAAATGAAAAATGTTACTTGAGTAAATATGGCCAAGTGTGGTCTCATGAAAGGGCACCACAAGTACATTTAAAATCTGTTTATTAAATGAAATTGAATAATTTGGTCAAAAGTTATGGGGGTTGAAAGTGGAGATAAAAAGTAGAGTTAATACACAAATATGTTCAAGTGGTGTATAAAATGAAAGGGCGACACGCACATTTTAATAATCTTAGATTTTTCCGTAGGGAAGATAAGTTTTCTTATAGTTGTCCTTTATATCGCAATATAACCGAAGTCCATGTGGGCGAAGCCGCGGGCGGAAAGCTAGTACAAAATAACACATAGTATTTTCAGTAGCTGCCCAGGTAAACATTTGTTTTTCCATAGGAAGTCGCCTGTGTACCCCGTGTATTGGATGAAATAGAGCTGATAGTGTAAAAATTCATATTTATACACATTTTAGTCAATAAGACACCAAAGATTCTGGCTGGATCACTGATGAATCAAGATTCAATGAAGGATAACATTGTGAGAAAATGTTGCAACCATATTTATATTGTAGGTACTAACTCTATAATAGCAATGGGCAGATGTAAGTTGTATTGTAATAAGTTTAGTTGTTGGCAAATTCGGCAATCAACACAACACCTTCTGGTCCCATCAGTTGCTTACTGTGACTAAAACCTGCTCATATGCTGGGCAAGTCAGTAACTTTAGTTCTTCTAAAGACCTCCTCATTTCTGTTATTCAATCTTGCAGAGTTACACACTACTTCCATCTTTGTCTAGGGCCGTCAGTTAACTTGAAGACGAGAAAACATAGCTAAGACCCAACCAAGTGGGTAACTAAGTAAGATTTGTCAAGTTAGACTTGTCAATTTACCTCACCTGGACAGATAGTTGGACCTATCTAACTGTATAGATGGCCCTTAATTATCTCGACTATGTAACTCAACTTTTGATAGAAACTAGCCAACAATGAGTATAGGTGGTAGGACCAAGAATAAATGTGTATTGTTATAGGTAACAAAATCCCAAAACTCTCTAGGGGTTAATTAATAATTAGCTGAAAATGGGCATTAGGATTCTATTCTGAAACACAAACTAAACCCTATTCAGGTAGGATGTTTTATGCTTTGCCTGACTGTAACAGCAAGTGTCAAAAAGAGACAACTGCTAAGCTGCTGCTGCTGGTGTACAGTGGAGACATCTAAATTTTAATATTATCCATATTCAATATGAGATCAACTTGTGAAATTTTATTGAGTCCAATATGGATTGTTTTCTAAGATTGCAAGTTGCCTCCTACTGTCTGTTTCTATATATGCTTAGACCCTTAAAACTATGCAACAGATTTTGATGTGGTTTTCTTTAGTAGACATGAGTGATCCTTAAGGAAAGTTTATATGTATAATAGAATAGCACAGTAACACTGTTAAGAATAGTGGGAAAACAGTGTTTGTTTTCTATGTTCAAAAAAATATTTATTAGTTGGGTTCCACTCTAACTCAATCTGATTAGGAAAAAATAATTCAGTTTTTCATACAAAATTAAACATCCTGTATGGGAAAGAGTAACAAAGACCCATACAAACATTCCCATTTAAAAAAAATATAATAATATTAGTAGGATGGTTAAAAGTGTCTACTTCAATAAATTAAATAATATGAACATGATTGTCCATCTATATCTCATAATAGTACTTCTGTTTAAGAAAACTACCTCAGGTTTTGTTTCACTTTCAGGGGCATAATCTGATTATTGACATAATATTCTTATGACTTCTTGTGTCATAACCAGAATGTAATAAGTGTATGTGTTAACGTTTGTCATGTTTCTGGAAATTCAAATCTAAGTAATTGTGCAAAACTTCCTGATTAGTACTATGCATACAACTAAAACTGATGAGAAAATGGAGAAACTGGAGAACTAATCCTAATAAGTCATATTACTAATAAAAATACTGACAGTTGTTTGATACTTTATCATGCAAAAAAAAAACTGAATGGTAATAATAGAAACTTTGCAATAATACAAATGTTAAAACATTGGAAGAACACATAGGCTATTATTATTTCCAAATTTCAGAATGGGATATTCTGCAAATACCACATCAGGGGTACATCTAGTAGGTATCTAAACAACCCAGGACTACCACATTATGGACATAAAGTAGTATTTCGTTTTCAGACAAGTCTCACCATTGTGTGCAATAATCATCTTGATAGTAAAACCAGTTATAAGTTAAATAACTTTAGGGTTATGTGGAATAGTGAAAATGTGTGATAGTATTATCAGTTAGTTAACATTGCTATAAAATATTTCTGTCTTGGGAATGACTGTCATATTTCTTCTACTACTTCTAGACTGTAAATTACCTTATGTGCCAATTTATTCTGATATCTGTAGATTGAAGCTTGGTTGTCCCATTGGACTACGTTGGAAAAAGCTGATGCTTACCTTAATCTGTCAACAACAGCTTGTCGCTTAGGCGGAAGTATCATCTCCTCCATAGGCTGCAGCATGTTAGGAGGGTGCTGGGCAGGCGAGGCGCCGGGCAGTAGCCCGCCCGCGCCACCGCCACCTACGAGGTGCTCCACCGTGTTGGATGTATCAATATTTTTTCATCTACCTATCATCCCACATTATTATCAAATGAAGTCTTAATTGCCTTTATGTCACCAAGTTGTTTAAGTGTTGCTCAACAACTGTAGGCTACTTTTGAAAATATTCAAGCAATTGGTCCTGTGCACTCTCAAAACACTTTTCATATTGATAAAAATTCACTTCCAATTACACCAAACTTCACAAGTTACACTTACTGTCTAGAAATATACACAGTAGAAACGTTATCTCTTTTGATATAAGAAATTTAATATCCAAATAATATATTCATTTATTTGGTTAAAAACTCAATTGTGTTCATTCAATGACAATGTTTATGGAGAAGTTATCAAATCAACATCAGTTTCTTGGAGTGTTTCGGTCGCTGTGCAGCAATATTTCAACACTAAAACGTTCACTGTGATGTTTGTTACACTAGTTTAATCACTATAGACAGTTTTTCATTATAATTGCGCTAATAAAATTTCCAAACAAGTAACTCCACTGAACGCAAGCACAGCACACTCAACAACCAAACATCAACTGAATAAAACTGACAGTGCAACGACAAACGCTTTGGCCCGAGGGCTCACTCAACTTTGGCTTCACTTGACGCTCTTGACGGTGACGCTCATGTTTTTTAAATGTTGCCAGTTTCTAGGCTCGAACACTAAAATCATCGTCTATCGAAAGATAAACATTAATGCCAAAGTCAAAGTTATTGTCTGTCTCTGTCATTCTGTCATAAAGCTGTTTTTTGCGGTTTTGTATTGTAATAAAAATAAATTTGATATTTTAACTATAATATAATTACCACAATCGTCTGCATATTGACGTAGTCCTTGAACAAATTATTTATATTTAATTGACTGCGATATGGCTTCGTTGCGTGCTAAGGTTTTCATTTCGGCAACTACCACAAAGAGGTTATTTAGTTCTGCGGTAAAAAATAGGCGAATAATTTCTGTTCCAAAACAAAACCGGTGTAAAGCTAGACTAGTACAGTGTACTTTTTGAACCTCAAACGCCTATCTATCTGAAGGACTCATTTTCTTACGTTGCAACCAATCATTCCCGATATCTCCGCTCATCCAGCAACTTTCTCCTTAATGTCCCCACCCACAAATCTGGCTTCATGTCAAATTCCTTTGCCGTGACAGCTGTCCGCTTATGGAACTCTCTTCCCACTGATGTCAGAAAAGCCCCCTCCCGTCCTTCTTTTAAAAATCTCCTCAAGAGGCACTATCTCCAATCCTACAAATAAGTACTTGTGTGTTCATATATAGTTTGTATGCTTAATATATTATATATGTATTTATTATTTATATCTGTGTTTGTAGTTTGTATCTATGTATGACTATTAGGATGTATTTAAGTTATTAAAATGTATGTATTTAAAGTTTCTGTGAACGTTTGTACTCACTGTAAAATTTTCTTCTTTTTCTTTGTTTGTATTGTAATTTGATTTACTGGTGTATGTTTATAATACTGACCCGCACTTATGTTCTCCCATATTGTGAGGTTGACTGGTAGATAATACTTTGGTATTAAGTCCACCCTTTGTACTTTTAATGTAATAAAATATTAAATAATAATAAATGATACAAAACTTAAATTACAAAATCGTCATGTTTCGTATTGGGTCCTTTTTTTTCTCGCTATGCGTTATGTTTTTAACACAATGAACAAGCGTTTGACCACCATCCTGCCTGATGTTAAGCAGCGATGTGGTTTACGACGGAGCACACCTGTAGTGCAATTCTCGTATTTTTGCTCGATCACGATTACGTTTTGGTTTAGCTTACGCTCGAGTTTAGTCGAGTTCAAAAATTACCAGAATACCGTTTGTTTGACCAGAGTAATTCTTGTCTTGTTTGTTTACGAGAATACGCTTTAACGATTCCGAGCCGTTTGATCCGTTCGCTTGTTCATTAGATACCTATTCACCCGCGACTTGAAGACATTCAGACTGTACTGCGCAAGAAACTTAGACTCCGGCAAGTCATTCCACATCCTGGCGGTTCGCACTATGAAAGGCGGCCACAATAGTTCTTCTTTTAAACCCCAATCGCATTTGATACTGTTTATCTACTATCGATAATAGCGCGATTCCTCCTTTACATTGGTATTTTGTCTATTGACGTTTAGAAACTATCGGATTCCGTTAAATGGCCGACCATTTGACTTTAAACGTTCCATTCCGAGTGAAGGTAGCTAACAACGAATCTCCTTAGTTTATAAAATTCCGTATGGGCAATTAATTTAATTAGTATCTATTTCTAAGAACTTTGCTTGGAACCATATTAACTTGAATGGATTTGGTAGTTTGTTAGGGAAGTCAGTACTTTTACAGCCAGAGGTATGTGTTGTATGATGCTACTAGAGTTAAACACAACAAAAGTGTCTAGTGATCAAGTACATTTTAGAAAATTGCAATCAATAATATATTTTACAAAAACTGAATTCATTCATAATTTATTCAGAATGTGGTGATAAGTCATTGATACAGGCATGGGGAATTAAGTAGGAGACCAATCCAGAAGATTAGATTTGATTAAAAAAAAATAGATTTTTTTTGAGCTAAAAATTTTCTTGATCCCTAGACACTTTTGATGTGTGTACATTTCACGTCTTTTGATCCCAAAGCGGGGTAGGCAAATGCCTACCTAATTAAAAATGATCTAACTTAAATAACTTAGACTATTTTTAATGAAACGCGCACAGACATTATAACTCAATATTGTTCACCGGGTATACATCAGTGTTGTGTGCCGAAATAGTGACTCTTTGAGGGTAGCTGCGGATTCGTATCAAACCAGGGAACGTCGCAGCCGCCGCACTCCAGTCCACTCGTGACCACGACGCATGCAACTGCGTCGAAACGTCGAGTAAAATAACAAAGGTAAGCTCGAGCTTGTCTTTGATTATATTCGCGCCTATACGTATACCCGGTGAACAATATTGAGTTAGGCATTTAATTTGTAAGTGAAGGTCAACATGGAGGAGGACATTTTTACATACATACATACATACACTTCACGCCTGTCTCCCAGAGGGGTAGGCAGAGACTACAGATCTCCATTTGTCACGGTCCTGACATACCCCTTTCGCTTCATCTACATTCATACATTTTTAATACCCTAATATGCTAAATGTGACCACAGGGTACTTTGGTCACTGTAAGGTTCTATCCAACCCCTGTTAGAGATTACGGAAGTCAGTGTATGTATGTAGAATGACGACCGGCATGGACTAGTGGTCAGGACATCTGCCTCTAGGACAACGGACGCGGTTTCGATTCCCGCCACGGACATAATGCTTTAGTGATGAGCTGAGGCATTTGTTGTGTGCGTCTAGTGTTTTATTTATCTATGTATGTATTTAAAAGTATTTATGTAATTGTATCAGTCTCTGGCACCCATAGTACAGGGTATCCTAGTTTGGGGTCAGGTGACCGTGTGTAAAAAATGTCCTACGGCATATAGAATATACTTGACAGCATGTCATTTTGTACTTCTATCTCAGTTATTCACAGTGGCAAGAGAAGGACGGAATACTGTAACAAGCAATTTTCTGTGACACGACGTGCTGGGAAATTTTGCCTCCGTTGTGTGCCAGCCGGTTACGGAAAATGGAGTACAGAGCAATACGGATTTGATCTCCTACACATATCATTACTCTTTGGTGGGATACCGGCCTCGAACTCCTAAGCCTAAGTGAGATTACAGGAAGGGTTTACTGGTAAATTGCTATTTAACTTGACAGCTCAATTAAATGGGCTCCTTTCCTACAGTGGCGGATGACTTGAGTAGAACTCAGCTTATGTCTGAGCTGCTCAACTATGGATACGGTTCTTTTTGACAGCTCAACATGTACTCAGGACAAGCTGAGCTGTACAGTTCTCAGTGTGAGCTGAGCTCGCGTCATGTGTGCGCTCTTACGTAGTGTAGCTCAGTTTACTGAGACACGTACAGCTTAGTGAGGTCGCGCCAGTACAGTCGTGTACAAGCTGAGCTGTACATTTGCAGTGTGAGCTGAGCTGACGTCGCGTGTGCGCTCTTAATTAGTGTAGCTCAGTTTACTGTGACTACGTGCGGCTTAGCTAGCTCGCCCCAGTACAGTCGTGTACAAGCTGAGCTGTACATTCGCAGTGTGAGCTGAGCTGGCGTCGCGTGTGCGTCCTTAAATAGTGTAGCTCAGTTTACTGTGATGATGTGCTGCTTTGCTAGATCGTCCCAGTACAGTCGTGTACAAGCTGAGCTATCGATACGTGTGCGCTCTAAGGTAGTGTAGCTCAATTAACTAGCAAACTATTGCCACTCTGATGTACAGTTATAAAGATTCCCTACCTATTGAGAAGACAATTTTATCTATTAGACGTCTCCCTAATTATATTAGTATGCGGAGTATTCAAATAGCTTAGGACAGGGCCAACTTAGCTGAGAGCAGACGGAGAATTAGCTAGCGGGATTATTGTGTAGTTTAGGCAGTGTTACTTACACTACAGAGATAGTCTGGGAAGAAAACATAACGCTGCATAACAAAATAGATTTCGCTTTACCGTTCAACCTAGGTATATAGAATACGCGCCGGAGCCGTGTGGTGTCGGCGAATAGAATTCATGTGTCACCACTCCAGTCCAGCTTTTCCCGTCGTGGG
>SJJU01008338.1:0-20522 GCA_012932125.1 Conopomorpha cramerella | reverse complement strand
CTTCAGTGAAAAGAGTTACAGTCGTAAAAACTAGAGTAGGTACTTGTTAAACTTGAACTTTTAGTTTTTTGACAACAGTAACATCGCGTATTATGCTAACAGATCTTACTGTGCAAGTAAAGGTGCTATTCCGAAGCGAGCTGCCGACAGCACCTGCAGCGGGTTGAGGCAGTCAGCCGCAGATGCATGACTTATACAGGGTGGCTCATTCAAATCGGTCAGTATGGGAAAGTCTGAAACTATAAGACATTTGTGTAACAAGTAGAGATGTACAAAACTACATACAACTATAGAGACAATTTTACATGTCTGAACTTGTTGATTATTGTAACGGTGGTCACTTCGAACACCTACTATGATAAATGTAAGTATGTCAAAACAATGAATTTTATTCATTTTCAACATCATGTTTCATAAAGACATTTACAGCTTAGGACCTACACAATCGATATTTAAAAAGAAAAAGTGAAAAGTGCAAGTTTATTTTTTCAAAGCAACCGGGTTCGATTCCCGAGCTGAATGCAGTTCTTTTTTCTAATAAAGTATGAATGCAGTTTTTCTTTTTATCAAAATCGATGACATGGTTCCTAAGAACAAATCTTCGTATGTCTTATAGTTTCAGACATTCCCATACTGACCCATTTGAATGAGCCAACCTGTATATCATGGCTTCCGAACGCCGCGGCATCAGCATGTATAATCGCCGGCTACTTTATGTGCAGTTGGCATGTCGTGCCGGTTGCAGTCGGCAGCTCGCTTCGGAATAGCGCCGCAGAAGTGGTACAATTGACTGGAGTTACTTTGAATCACGAGGATACTTTTATCGGAATTTGTCGAAGCCAAAAGTCTTCATTCTGTACGTATAAAAAGCTTTGAATTAGGCACATAACGAAGTTGCCCCTTGGATTACAATAATTTGACAGGCCTAATTCAGAAATCTATAATTCTCAACACATGCAGTACAATCACAAGAAACCAACGTAATACGTTTGGCAATAGCTACAGCCCATATTATTGCTGAATAATTATCGCATAAAAAGAAATAAAGTAAAATCAAGTACTCATTTATTCATCAGAAATAGTTTTACAAGAAATAGCATGTAAGTATTAAAATATTACAATGCATACACTGATGAATGACGCTTAGATTGAAATAAAAGTATTTACTTAACAACAAAAAAATCAAACGCCGACAAAACTGACAAGCAGAAACAAAATATTTCCAAACCAGTGGACGCCCCGCGATTTCATTCGCGTAGTTTATTAGTACCTGCATCCCAAATTTCAAGCGTCTAACTTGAGCGGTTTAGATTTTTCATACAAAAGTTTCTTTCCGTTAATTCACAATCCCGTCGGAATTTCGTGAATTCCTTTCTTAGTGCACCCCTACGGTACCTAGGCTATGTCTCTTCCAAATTTCAAGTGCTTACGTTTAGCCGTTTGGACTGTGCGTTGATATATCAGTCAGTCAGTCAGTTTCTCCTTTTATATATTTAGATGTATATGGGACCACCTTCGGGGATCTGGGACATCTTCAGCAGTTATGGTAACCTTCTTTTCGTATGTTATAATCAATTTTACATTTTTATATTTCTTAGGGTATCATAGTAATGCATTTTCACTTCCGTCGAAGAATGCGACGAAAACAAGTTACGTATTTCTTTAACAATTGAATGGTCGCAATTAAAAGGCATCGATTCTAACACCATCAAGTAAACATTAACATCACTTGTTTTCTCCAGCACAGCTTTCAACAGTTGAAGTCTTATTTCTGTAGGTCCGTAAACACCCATATTAAATACTTCTTGCAACGCTTTTCTGAACAGTGAATATATAGAGGGGAAAAGGTTCCCTATATCTTTAAGCAGAAGATCGATACATTTATCAGCACATCCATCAATGCCTTTCATACATAATTGGTTCCAAGTCAGTTCTGCAGGTGTGATCGGTTCTTTATCGTCATCGCCGTGATTTTCAGAAGTGCTATTATCTTCTTTCATGTATTCAGAGGCTAAGCTCGTTAGAAATAGTGAATTCAATCGCCAAGAGCGTAATAGCACGTAGTGTTCAACATCAGACAAGTTTGTCTCCAACTCCTGAATAACGCATCCGAACAACCCTGCTGCTCCCATGAGATCCACTCTATTGAAATTGCCAATAATTTGTTCAATTAAATTCTTGTGCAATATCTGCAGATACATATTCCCAAGTTTAAATATATCATCATTACAGTAGACATTGAACTTGAGGATTGCGTTTTTCACAATTGGCAAAAGTACTCGCACACTTCTTTCAATTCTGTCCTTTTCTGTAGAGGCGAATATCATAAACGTAGCAACCAATTTTCCAAATCTGAATAATGATGTGTGGCAGCACATTTTTTTCACATTGAGCACAAAAATATCCTCGGTGTTTTTTAATATCAAACGCTCTAGGAAATGAGGGTCGAGCTTAACCGCAATAATGGAAGCATGGTTTATCAAATTGTCTAATGCAACACTCACGTCCATTTTATCTGGAATTTTCGACGAGAAAATCGTAACTTTTCATTAAAAATTCAGCTTGAATATGCTCTGGCACCTTATTAATATTACCTAGTGTTGTGTAAATAGTCTTATTTTCTTCATTCAATAAATTGTCCATAAACATCTTCAATAATTTCCATGCATCATTGGTTTTATCACGTTTATTTTCTTTCGTCATCAGACTGAATGTTTGTGTAAATATTACAGAACGTATTGTTGAATTTTTAGTATTCATCCATATTTTATACAATATGTCGTGAAGTTCCGGCATAGTAAGTTTAGCAAACGCAAATCTAACACCATGTTTCTGTACGGATACGGGGCTGTTAAGGATGGGTAAAATGCCGGTACGACAGTCTTCACGGCTCAAGCCAGCAAATACGGAATACAAAGAGCTCAATGCGTATTGCACGTAGTCTCCCTTCAAAAAAGGCATTATGACTTCTGGAGAAATGCTTGGCCTTATCACGTGCAGTGAACTGGCAACGGCTTTCTGGATATCATGTTTCTTATGATCAATTTCACTCCACACAATTTTTGTATTCTCTGGCACGTGTTGATTAGCAAAATTAATAGCTTTTACGCTGGGAAGCAAAGTCAATAGGCCCTTAATCGCAGATTTTTCGTCTGAGCCCTGTTCAAGACGTGTCTGGTAGGACTCGATCCATTTCAGTGCAAATGAATCTGGCCAATATATTCTTAACTTACTCAATAGTCTGTTTACTTTTTTTGCTTTAGTAAACTTTAGGATGTCAATAGCTGTCCAGTGGTCTATCAGCAATTGCGGATTGTGCTTGAGAATATTTAGACACGTGTCCTCGGACTGTGATATCATCAACGATTCGTTAACAAAGTGCTTTCTCCATTCCTTTTTCTTACAGTAAAGCGAGTTAACATTTACAAGCCATTTTTTCTCATTCGACAACACAATCATTTCCTTCACTTTCTTAACGATCGCTGGATAGTCTGAGATGTTTTTATTCCAATCATCTAAAAGTGTAAGCAATTTGTTCATCAAATCAACAGAATCAGCGAGCTCCTCTTTCGTGGTCATCCCCTGTTGAGCAAGTCTCGAATCTATGTACTGGTACAAGAAATTGAATAGCAACGACTTTTGTTCTTCGTTTAGACGTCGCTGATATTTCTGCATTGTGTTGAAATTATATTTTTTTTGGACCTCTTCTGGTATAACCATGCCTCGTAAAGTGTGGTATACAATAATATATTCAACACATTTTGTCGTATTCGATTTATTGTTTTCTGCGTACACACCCAAACTTTGGAACAAAACATGTAACAATTTATATATTTCTTCAGAATATTTCAAGGAGTCTATGTTAGAAATAATGCAGTTGACAAAATAAATTTTGTATTTGAACGGTTCATTCATATGTTTATCTACATAATATTGGAGCAAAGAACCTACGTGTTCCTGGTTCCTGCCAGCGTTGTTCAATAGTACACAGAACATAGCAGTTCTCTCTTCAACTGCAGCTTCTGCTCCAATCAGTTTTGTTACTTCTGTAAATGCCACATTGTACGCAGCATATCGATACATTTGATAAGGAGCTGAAGAGTTAACTGGAACAGATTTGAGTTGCTTCTTACTTGCTGATCTACAATAACTTATTCCGCAAGCTGACATCTCATCATCCTCGGATTCACAGTCGTACATGGTCTGGTCAATTATACGTGAATGGACAAAAAAATTCTTTTTCAAACTGCAAACTTTTAGAATATCAAATTTATCCTCCCTTGGCATATGTTTTATCAAAGTTTTTACATTATTATGTGTTATTCCGGATTTATTGTCACCGTCCATAAGGCCAGTCAGAAATGACTTCAGATTTTCTCTCCCAAGGCATTTCCCGAAAGTTTCCAAGTCAATGATCGATTTATACGTACAAAAATTATCCAGGACCCTGTCTTTGCAATGGTTCATTATAATTTCCGTGTGCCTCGGGCCGAATTTATTTCGATAATAAGAGTCCTTTGAAAGTATCACTTCAAAGTAC
This sequence comes from Conopomorpha cramerella, assembly GCA_012932125.1. Classification (NCBI taxonomy): domain Eukaryota; kingdom Metazoa; phylum Arthropoda; class Insecta; order Lepidoptera; family Gracillariidae; genus Conopomorpha; species Conopomorpha cramerella. Next base: position 15,982 of record SJJU01008338.1, on the reverse strand, counting down.
TCTAAGTATATTTCTGTATGAGAGTTTAGTAAGAATTTTGAAATATTGAAAAATGGTGTGCAGGTGTACCAACTGCAATCCGATTTAATTTTTTGATCGAAAAATATTTCAAAAATTGTTACGGATCTCTCGCAAAGTCGTTTGAAGATGTCAACCGTGATCACGCTGTGGTGTTTTTCGACGGCTTGTTGTATATGATGGAGCGGACATCTGGGCAGCCATTTTAAAGCCGTTTGCAGGTCTTTTTCCTCGTAATACTTGTAGAAGAGGAAAATACGATCTGGGTCACGCAACTTGCAGCGCAAGTACAGCAGCAGCTTGGAGGCGGCACGGGCGGACATGCGAGGAAGTAGGTCTGCGTGTAGCGGCTCAGGGTCGAGCTGCGCAGCATACGCCGGTTCAATCAGCCAGGGAGAGTTCGCCAGGGCCGCCGCCACCACAGCGCCATCCCGCGACTGTAGGGCCGTCAGTACACCGCTTAAGTTACGTAGACGTCCCGCCGCCGCCGCCCGAACCAGAGCCTCAGCGTCGCTCGTAGCGTCGCCCTCGTCGCAGTGAACGACGCCTGACACCACGCCGTCGACTGCAGCTTTCAACGAGAGATGGCGCTGCCCGAGAGTGACTCCTGTCAGTATCACGGCTCCAGACATGATGCTTACCTGCAAAAATATGCCATATTCGTTCTATAGAGCACCACAGCTTTGGAAATATAAACAGACAAGAAAAATGTAAGTAAGCATGAAAAAACTACAACTACGTGTATGAAATCGCGGAGGGTTCAATAGTACGAAATATGTAAATAAAGAAACGCCTTCTCTTATACACCTATTGTAGGTATTGAGAGCATTTGCTCAGTTGCTATTTACCTACAACAGATTTTTCCCAATTACCTACGCTATGTGATAAACTCCTTAATTTTTAAATTAGATTTACTAGAAGAAATCACTCTGAACGATAAAATCGTGTTTTGCAATCTTCTGACTGTAATTGTTTTACATTTGTAACAGGTACTGTGTGCAATAAAGTGTGAAATAAAAGGACACTGCTTCCATAATAATACTGTATTATATAAAAACTTACGCTAATACCTATTACACTTAACGTTGAACTAACAAGTATATTCATCATCAGCCCATACTTGTCTGAATGAAACACTGTCTAAAGTCCTCGATTGGTTTACTTGTAACAATCTTTTATTGAATAGTAAAAAAACAACATGTATAAAATGTTCTCTACCAAATGTTAAAAACATTGATACAAGTATCCAATTAGAAAGTAAGAGTTTGGAGTTTATAAATAGCACTGTCTTTCTAGGTGTTACTAGCTTGTTGTTAGCTCGGCCGCGTTTGCCGTTAGACGTATCAGAGTTTTACAGATGTTGAAACGGCAAAGTTGGCATACTTTGCATACTTTCATAGCTTAATGAACTATGGTATATTGTTGTGGGGCAATGCTGCTGATGTAGGTACGATATTTGTACTCCAAAAGACAGCTGTAAGGGCAATATATAAAATGCGCTCCAGAGACTCCCTTGAAGATAAATTTAGAAGTATAGATGTTTTGACACTTCCATCGCAGCATGTTTTTGTAAATATTTTGTATATCCGGAAAAATATTAATTCATTTTTGCAGCATGATGATATATACTAATATAGCACTCGAAATAAGTGTAAGATTTATCAGCCTTTTAGTCGCCTCAGCAAAACTAGCAAGTGCTTCTTAGGACTTGCTATTAAATTTTATAACAAACTGCCCAAGGAAATAACTGAGTTGTCTGAAGGTAAATTTAAGTCAATTGTAAAGAAACAGTTAATTAGTAAGGCATACTACAGGGTTGATGATTACCTACATGATGATAATGCATGGACAAACATGTCAGCTCGTATTGTTGTAAAACATAATTATTAAGATATCTAAGGCTAAACATTCCACATTACTAATGTTGGTAATGAGCTGGGTGGTTGCTTGCATGATCTGAGGGGTTCAGTTACATAACCCACAGGGACACCCTTTTATTTTATTTAACATATCATTTAGTGCCCTTGAGCTGTTCACCAGTCAGGCATGTATCCGGCCATCAAGCATTTGTTAAATTAGTATTAAGTCATATTTATGTTAAGTATACCTAGAAGTAAGCCTTGGCTATTTGAAAAGATGCCAGTTTCTTCCCGGTTCTTCTGGCCAGTAAAATAAATTAATTCGAACCGGGGACGATTACTTTGTTTTAAACTCATAAATTACGTTAATCAAGCTTTGTGTTATGCTACTGTATATCTGTTTGTTATAGCACTTATAACGATGAAATAAATAATTTTGACTTTGACTTTGTCCACTGCTGACATAGGCCTCTCCAATTGCACGCCATGTGATCTGTTCTTGGCTTCTCCCATCCACCTTCTGCCAGCCATCTTCCGTATATCATCAGTCCACCTTGCCTGAGGGCGTCCTACACTCCGTTTGCCGAGACGCGGTCCCCACTCGAGAACTCGTCTTCCCCAACGGTCATCGGTTCTGCGGCTAATATGGCCGGCCCACTGACACTTCAGCTTGCTAAAACGATGAGCTATGTCGATGACTTTGGTTCTCTGTCGGATCACTTCATTTCTGGTGCGATCCTTCAGAGAAACGCAGAGCATAGCCCTTTCCAAAGCACTCTAGTCTGGTTGTTAATCAACTGGTGTGATTGTTTCTCGCACACAATGAGAGTTTAAGAGTTTCAGTACCTTATTTGGCATCTGCCCATCGGCACGGTTTTTCTTGGAAGGGCTTGGTGTTCCAGACTGACACGTTGACTGTACACGGTCTACGTCAGCTGCAGCCTCAAGATTGCATTCTGCCTCTTTCATCTTTCGTTTGCGCCTGCATCTTGAGTCAGGCGTAGTCTCACTGCAGCTCATGACCTCGAACAAGAAGCATATTTTGTTATTTACAATCACGTACACCACGCACTTACATACGACCACTTGCTCCGCTGCACGCTGCTAACACATATTATGATTCATACTCAGGTGACATTATTTGCTGTGTTTCACCGTTACTTGGATCCCATTTGGTCTTTGGTTAACAAAACTCACTTAGTTTATTATGTCTCTACTTTTATAAATCATTGTCAAAACAGACTTCGTGAGAATCGTGAAAACACTTAGTAGTAAACAATCTATGTCACTCTTTTTCAGAACCAATTACGCAATTTGTCAGAATAAAGGACACACTTGATCAAAATCAAGTAAACTTAAACTTGATGAAATAAATGGAAGACTTGGTGCCAATTTTAAATTCCTACTAACATAGTTTGTGCGACTACGATGCACCTTAGCGCCTTATTTTTATAATTTCGTTAAATCAATGTTACGTTGCTATTTTAACTGCCTAGGTGCAGTTCTTCTTATGTTCTTCAGTTCTCACCAATCCCAAGTACAATCACACTCCGCAATCAAATTCAAGATTTTTATTAAATCGACTCACTCACAAATATTTCGTTACAAACGGACTCTTCAGTTATCTAGTAGGTAACATAAATTATTTTTTCTAGAATTAGTAGATCACACTTTTATTACTTATCGGTTTAATTTCCTTGGTCTAATTAGTATTTTAGCACACAGCAGCACATTATTAACTTTATTATACCTAGAATTAACACTGTGCTGTAGATATTAGGTAGGTTACAATAGTTCAAATGCAGTTTAGAATACTTATGAACCCTTTTCTTCATGATCATGCTGATAGTTCATTTTACGTGTTAGAATTAAAAATTAAAATCTAACTGACCCACCTGCAGCACATCTACATGGTATTTCGAGCCGTATAAGTGATAATAATGTACATACCTCTATACCATTATTCCGAATCTGAAACTATACGCCGACAGTCGCTTCGTCGTTGAACTGTCTAGTGTCTACCGATAGAACGTTCGGTCTCTGAGTGTTTGCCGATAGAACTGACAAGTCACATGTACTCACAGTACATGGTAGGTACTTAAATATAAGTAAGCGGGATTTGTTTTATGTTAATTACTCAATCAACATAGGTACATAAAAACAACTAAAATAACTTTGTAACTACAGGTACATGATGGTAAAGTAATTATTTTTAATTAATAGTATGTAATTTAACAATGCAATTATTATTAAGTACTCGTGGACGCCCCGTGATTTCATTCGCGTAGTTTCAGTAAGTACATATATTATGCAAACTATAGCACCCTCTACACAGCGGCACGTCCCACAGGATCGGGACAAAAAATATCCTATGTCCGTCTCTTGGTTTTAAGCTACCTCCCCATGGTACATGGTACAATCCCTGATATGAATAATGATAGATCACATTCAGCTTACATTCGTGGTTTGCCGGACAGGGACAAGGATAATTTGTACACGCGGACAGGAGGTATAAATTGTCATTAAGGTTGAAATAAATATTAACCAAAATGAAACCTATCTCGGAAAAAGATTATCTTAGGTAATAAACTATGTATTTATTATAATAAACTTATCTCTTAACAAACTAACCTGTGTGCCGTAATACCGACTAATACCGCGACAAGCTTTAGACAGTGGGGGATATTTCTGTCACAGATGGTTTGTTTGAGTAAACTATTAGAATTTTACGGCCTGGCCGTATATTTATTTATGCCCTATATTTTATAGACCTAGTTGTGTGCCGATAATTTCGACGTAATTGGTCAGATAATTACGATAGGTAATAATTACCTACACGACCAATAATTATCTTTTACTTCGTTATCAATCGGTACCAAAACAAAAAGAGAAATGACACATTACATTTTTCAGTAGTTAAATAAAATAGCAAGCAGAAGGTCCTTGTACGCGCTGCGGAAGCCAGCCGGCAACTGGCTACCTAGTGGAGTAGATGAATCATATGGTAGAGGGATGTGAGGCAAGGGCGAGGGGGCGTAACATGTTGGATTGGACGGATGACACAAACTGCATTAATTTGTTTTGTACCCTATCTACGAGTATTGTCTAGCTAGAGGCATCCAGTTGGTAGGTAGGTACAGTCAGTCAGTATGAGAGGCTCGTCATAATGAACAACTTTTACTAGGACGACAATGCTGGGAAGTGAAGGAATTTTTGGCAAAATTTGTATGCAGGTATTTACTTATTAAATTAAAAGAAACGTTAGATATTTTTACCTCTACTTATTAGTAATTACTAATACATAATTATGTATCCACATTGTCCCAGTATCTACCCTGTCCCAGTATACCTATCCGTGTAGGTACCTATATAAGTTCCTTAAATAATTCGGTAGATAGATAATTCGGCGTTGTTTTACCATTGTTCCCACTATAAACGGAATGGATAGCATTCCGAAGATTAATGATTACCTATCTATATAGGTACTCACTGAACTCGGTACGTACCTACTCTAGACATATATCCCCTGTACAAATGGTGGAAACTTAATCGGTCATTTATATAGCATTATTTATAGAGCAAGCGAAATAAAAAAAATAAAAAAATACACTTCACGCCTTTTAATCCCAAAGCGGGATAGGCAGAGGCACTTGCTTGCAAGAGCAAGCGAATTGCACTTAAATTTATAACTTAGCGGCATAATCTCATTTTTATAAATTACAATACAACTTTCTAAAAATAAATACAATTTTCACAAATTTCTAATTTAAGTGAAATTCGTTTCAAACACCAATTTACCCACTTGCCCACTGCATGGTTTGCTTATCGAACGACGACGGCCAGGTAGATAGAGCTATCAGCAAGTAGCTCTATCTACCGACTATTTAAGTAAGTACTTTATGTTCTACACGTACAAAGTCAGCCAAGAATCTGGTCTAACCCAGACCACTTCAAGTTCCTCATAATATCTTAAGACAATAATATTTAATTTTTACTTTTCACAAAACAACAACTCTACCTTATTGATGTTTTGGTGACACAGGAAGTGTCATCAAAACTGATATGCCACGTTGTTGGCTGGCATCTGTGGTACAGGTGACGGATATCATTGGGGGAGGCCGTCGACCAGCAGTGGACGTTATGTGGCTGATGATGATGTAGGATGCCGCTGATAATTGGTTCTAGGAATCTTGAAAATATTATATATAATTAACAGATAGGTCGGTATTCAGTAGATTTTCATTTATTACCTAAAGAGACAAGAAGACAGAATGGATACACGCACAGCTGGAGCCGATGCTGCAGAGTCACAGCATGCCAACCATCGGCAGCGAGGAGCTGAATGTGCAGGCGCTCGTCATACATACACCCACGTCCGCAATCCTTATGACCGCAAGGAGAGGACCCTTCGCCAACATGGAGCAAAATAACAGTTCAGAATGCCAATATGGACCTTCAGTTACTACTAGTACAGTTGCAAGCCTGAAAAAAAACCAAATTTCCAGATACCGTAGTCGGCTCCTACAACAGGCCAGAAAGAAAGGCAGCTGCTGATTACATCCCAGATCAGCCAGATGGGTTACTACAGCCGATCTAAACCATATCATTAATATACTAAGTATATCTACAGGGACAAGGATCTTTTGACTTGTGGCTAAAAAGTCTAGCAATCAATTTTAGACAACCGAGTCTTTTCTTGATAGATTATTCCATGTCATAGTAATAAACAAAGCACAAAAAATAAACCAATGAGGGGAGAAATACGAGTGCGACGCCAACTCACACGAGAAAAAAAAATTCATCGGACTGTAACGTTGTGGATAAAATTTAGTCACTTCATCTTACTCCCCACAATAATCACCCATCTAAGTTATGTTTATACACCACCATCATCCATAAAATTTTATTTTACTATAAATTAGGTACATACGTGGTAGAAATAATTCCTAGCGATAATAACTGTCAGCTATTGCATCCATGATCAGTCCCACAACGAATGTTTTGCCGTGAATTAACACCACAGACAGAGAAAAATATAACTTCAGTTAATAATCAGTAAAAATAATCCGGGCTATCTATGGCCCGAATCTGTTACTGACTAATTACCTCATAAAATAAAATACAAAATAAGTACATGTAATAATTTATTCAGCAGAAATGCTTTCAGAAGTAGTAGCATGCATTAATGAATGACAAGGAAAAAATACAACTTCAGTGAAAAGAGTTACAGTCGTAAAAACTAGAGTAGGTACTTGTTAAACTTGAACTTTTAGTTTTTTGACAACAGTAACATCGCGTATTATGCTAACAGATCTTACTGTGCAAGTAAAGGTGCTATTCCGAAGCGAGCTGCCGACAGCACCTGCAGCGGGTTGAGGCAGTCAGCCGCAGATGCATGACTTATACAGGGTGGCTCATTCAAATCGGTCAGTATGGGAAAGTCTGAAACTATAAGACATTTGTGTAACAAGTAGAGATGTACAAAACTACATACAACTATAGAGACAATTTTACATGTCTGAACTTGTTGATTATTGTAACGGTGGTCACTTCGAACACCTACTATGATAAATGTAAGTATGTCAAAACAATGAATTTTATTCATTTTCAACATCATGTTTCATAAAGACATTTACAGCTTAGGACCTACACAATCGATATTTAAAAAGAAAAAGTGAAAAGTGCAAGTTTATTTTTTCAAAGCAACCGGGTTCGATTCCCGAGCTGAATACAGTTCTTTTTTCTAATAAAGTATGAATGCAGTTTTTCTTTTTATCAAAATCGATGACATGGTTCCTAAGAACAAATCTTCGTATGTCTTATAGTTTCAGACATTCCCATACTGACCCATTTGAATGAGCCAACCTGTATATCATGGCTTCCGAACGCCGCGGCATCAGCATGTATAATCGCCGGCTACTTTATGTGCAGTTGGCATGTCGTGCCGGTTGCAGTCGGCAGCTCGCTTCGGAATAGCGCCGCAGAAGTGGTACAATTGACTGGAGTTACTTTGAATCACGAGGATACTTTTATCGGAATTTGTCGAAGCCAAAAGTCTTCATTCTGTACGTATAAAAAGCTTTGAATTAGGCACAGAACGAAGTTGCCCCTTGGATTACAATAATTTGACAGGCCCAATTCAGACATCTATAATGCTCAACACATGCAGTACAACAAGAAACCAACGTAATACGTTTGGCAATAGCTACAGCCCATATTATTGCTGAATAATTATCGCATAAAAAGAAATAAAGTAAAATCAAGTACTCATTTATTCATCAGAAATAGTCTTACAAGAAATAGCATGTAAGTATTAAAATATTACAATGCATATACTGATGAATGAAGCTTAGATTGAAATAAAAGTATTTACTTAACAAAAAAAAATCAAACGCCGACAAAACTGACAAACAGAAACAAAATATTTCCAAACCAGTGGACGCCCCGCGATTTCATTCGCGTAGTTTATTAGTACCTGCATCCCAAATTTCAAGCGTCCAACTTGAGCGGTTTAGATTTTTCATACAAAAGTTTCTTTCCGTTAATTCACAATCCCGTCGGAATTTCGTGAATTCCTTTCTTAGTGCACCCCTACGGTACCTAGGCTATGTCTCTTCCAAATTTCAAGTGCTTACGTTTAGCCGTTTGGACTGTGCGTTGATATATCAGTCAGTCAGTCAGTTTCTCCTTTTATATATTTAGATGTATATGGGACCACCTTCGGGGATCTGGGACATTTTCAGCAGTTATGGTAACCTTCTTTTCGTATGTTATAATCAATTTTACATTTTTATATTTCTTATGGTATCATAGTAATGCATTTTCACTTCCGTCGAAGAATGCGACGAAAACAAGTTACGTATTTCTTTAACAATTGAATGATCGCAATTCAAAGGCATCGATTCTAACACCATCAAGTAAACATTAACATCACTTGTTTTCTCCAGCACAGCTTTCAACAGTTGAAGTCTTATTTCTGTAGGTCCGTAAACACCCATATTAAATACTTCTTGCAACGCTTTTCTGAACAGTGAATATATAGAGGGGAAAAGGTTCCCTATATCTTTAAGCAGAAGATCGATACATTTATCAGCACATCCATCAATGCCTTTCATACATAATTGGTTCCAAGTCAGTTCTGCAGGTGTGATCGGTTCTTTATCGTCATCGCCGTGATTTTCAGAAGTGCTATTATCTTCTTTCATGTATTCAGAGGCTAAGCTCGTTAGAAATAGTGAATTCAATCGCCAAGAGCGTAATAGCACGTAGTGTTCAACATCAGACAAGTTTGTCTCCAACTCCTGAATAACGCATCCGAACAACCCTGCTGCTCCCATGAGATCCACTCTATTGAAATTGCCAATAATTTGTTCAATTAAATTCTTGTGCAATATCTGCAGATACATATTCCCAAGTTTAAATATATCATCATTACAGTAGACATTGAACTTGAGGATTGCGTTTTTCACAATTGGCAAAAGTACTCGCACACTTCTTTCAATTCTGTCCTTTTCTGTAGAGGCGAATATCATAAACGTAGCAACCAATTTTCCAAATCTGAATAATGATGTGTGGCAGCACATTTTTTTCACATTGAGCACAAAAATATCCTCGGTGTTTTTTAATATCAAACGCTCTAGGAAATGAGGGTCGAGCTTAACCGCAATAATGGAAGCATGGTTTATCAAATTGTCTAATGCAACACTCACGTCCATTTTATCTGGAATTTTTGACGACGTTAGAAAATCGTAACTTTTCATTAAAAATTCAGCTTGAATATGCTCTGGCACCTTATTAATATTACCTAGTGTTGTGTAAATAGTCTTATTTTCTTCATTCAATAAATTGTCCATAAACATCTTCAATAATTTCCATGCATCATTGGTTTTATCACGTTTATTTTCTTTCGTCATCAGACTGAATGTTTGTGTAAATATTACAGAACGTATTGTTGAATTTTTTGTGTTCATCCATAATTTATACAATGTATCCTGAAGTTCCGTCATAGTCAGTTTAGCAAACGCAAATCTTACACCATGTTTCTGTACGGATACGGGGCTGTTAAGGATGGTTAAAATACCGGTACGACAGTCTTCACGGCTCAAGCCAGCAAATACGGAATACAAAGAGCTCAATGCGTATTGCACGTAGTCTCCCTTCAAAAAAGGCATTATGACTTCTGGAGAAATGCTTGGCCTTATCACGTGCAGTGAACTGGCAACGGCTTTCTGGATATCATGTTTCTTATGATCAATTTCACTCCACACAATTTTTGTATTCTCTGGCACGTGTTGATTAGCAAAATTAATAGCTTTTACGCTGGGAAGCAAAGTCAATAGGCCCTTAATCGCAGATTTTTCGTCTGAGCCCTGTTCAAGACGTGTCTGGTAGGACTCGATCCATTTCAGTGCAAATGAATCTGGCCAATATATTCTTAACTTACTCAATAGTCTGTTTACTTTTTTTGCTTTAGTAAACTTTAGGATGTCAATAGCTGTCCAGTGGTCTATCAGCAATTGCGGATTGTGCTTGAGAATATTTAGACACGTGTCCTCGGACTGTGATATCATCAACGATTCGTTAACAAAGTACTTTCTCCATTCCTTTTTCTTACAGTAAAGCGAGTTAACATTTACAAGCCATTTTTTCTCATTCGACAACACAATCATTTCCTTCACTTTCTTAACGATCGCTGGATAGTCTGAGATGTTTTTATTCCAATCATCTAAAAGTGTAAGCAATTTGTTCATCAAATCAACAGAATCAGCGAGCTCCTCTTTCGTGGTCATCCCCTGTTGAGCAAGTCTCGAATCTATGTACTGGTACAAGAAATTGAATAGCAACGACTTTTGTTCTTCTTTTAGACGTCGCTGATATTTCTGCATTGTGTTGAAATTATATTTTTTCTGGACCTCTTCTGGTATAACCATGCCTCGTAAAATGTGGTATACAATAATATATTCAACACATTTTGTCGTATTCGATTTATCGTTTTCTGCGTACACACCCAAACTTTGGAACAAAACATGTAACAATTTATATATTTCTTCAGAATATTTCAAGGAGTCTATGTTAGAAATAATGCAGTTGACAAAATAAATTTTGTATTTGAACGGTTCATTCATATGTTTATCTACATAATATTGGAGCAAAGAACCTACGTGTTCCTGGTTCCTGCCAGCGTTGTTCAATAGTACACAGAACATAGCAGTTCTCTCTTCAACTGCAGCTTCTGCTCCAATCAGTTTTGTTACTTCTGTAAATGCCACATTGTACGCAGCATATCGATACATTTGATAAGGAGCTGAAGAGTTAACTGGAACAGATTTGAGTTGCTTCTTACTTGCTGATCTACAATAACTTATTCCGCAAGCTGGCATCGCGGATTCACAGTGGAACATGGTCGTATCAAATATACTAGGATAAACAAAAAAATTCTTTTTCAAACTGCAAACTTTTAGAATATCAAATTTATCCTCCCTTGGCATATGTTTTATCAAAGTTTGTACATTATTATGTGTTATTCCGGATTTATTGTCACCGTCCATAAGGCCAGTCAGAAATGACTTCAGACTTTCTCTCCCAAGGCATTTCCCGAAAGTTTCCAAGTCAATTATCGATTTATACGTACAAAATTTATCCAGGACCCTGTCTTTACAATGGTTCATTATAATTTCCGTGTGCCTCGGGCCGAATTTATTTCGATAATAAGAGTCCTTTGTGATACTTTCAAAGTACTCTAAATATATTTCTGTATGAGAGTTTAGTAAGAATTTTGAAATATTGAAAAAAGGTGTGCAGGTGTACCAACTGCAATCCGATTTAATTTTTTGATCGAAAAATATTTCAAAAATTGTTACGGATCTCTCGCAAAGTCGTTTGAAGATGTCAACCGTGATCACGCTGTGGTGTTTTTCGACGGCTTGCTGTATATGATGGAGCGGACATCTGGGCAGCCATTTTAAAGCCGTTTGCAGGTCTTTTTCCTCGTAATACTTGTAGAAGAGGAAAATACGATCGGGGTCACGCAACTTGCAGCGCAAGTACAGCAGCAGCTTGGAGGCGGCACGGGCGGACATGCGAGGAAGTAGGTCTGCGTGTAGCGGCTCAGGGTCGAGCTGCGCAGCATACGCCGGTTCAATCAGCCAGGGAGAGTTCGCCAGGGCCGCCGCTACCACAGCGCCATCCCGCGACTGTAGGGCCGTCAGTACACCGCTTAAGTTACGTAGACGTCCCGCCGCCGCCGCCCGAACCAGAGCCTCAGCGTCGCTCGTAGCGTCGCCCTCGTCGCAGTGAACGGCGCCTGACACCACGCCGTCGACTGCAGCTTTCAACGAGAGATGGCGCTGCCCGAGAGTGACTCCTGTCAGTATCACGGCTCCAGACATGATGCTTACCTGAAAAAATATGCCATATTCGTTCTATAGATAACCGCAGCTTTGGAAAAATAGTAAGCAAAACTGTTAAAAATTACAACTACGCAGTTCATATCGTGGAGGGTCCGCTAGTATGAGATAAATAAAGAATCTCTTAGTAGGTATTACCCAATTACCTCTATATGCTCATTAACGTTTTAAATTAGGTTACCTATAAAAATCGCTCTGAGCGATAATATTTTGCAACGTTTTCATTGTAATTATCTCACATTTGTAATGCACCTACAGTGTGCAAAAGTGTATATATTAATTCATTCATCGATATATTTTTTTCCAAGTTTGTAACCTACCTTAACATGAACTTTTGAAACACTTTTTCGCGTTATGTGTCCGGAGACACTTTATCGATATTACTATAAAAATTGTGAAAAACAACAATGGACAGGTATAACGTAAGTACATGGGTGACGTAGGTACTCATGAAAACATAAAAAGTATAGGTATACCTAACTATATAATCCTGCTTACATCATTATGACGTCATTATGTACCTGTATCATTACGTAGGTAGGGTTTTATCCTTCAGTAATGATGATAAGTAGTCAATCAGAACGCCAATTTACAAAGAGAGATCGATTTTATTATTTTCGCTGGAAGGCATCTGTTCTAATGGGCTCGGTAACGGCTTGCAAACGGCTCGGTGACCTAGGTATTTACCCTAGGTTCGTTATCGTTTTCGGTTTCGACAGAAAATTCTGTGGGGTTAGAACATCCGTTCGTTTCGTGTCAATTCATTCGTTTTGATGACGTCAGACCAATCAGGGTGCAACAAAGCGAGCTGCGATTGGTGGACGTTGCCCAAAACTAATGGATCGACACGAAACGAACGGCCGTTTTCTTATAGTTCTAACTCCACTGTTTCGGTCGGACGACAGCTAGATACTTAATTTAATACTTGTGGCCTGATAAATTACGCCAACAAGTAGATTCCACTATTGTCAAAAATAAAAAATAAATGTGCAATTCTTCATAAAGTTTAGGAACAAACGAATATAGATGAAAATAAGACCTATTTCAGAGGAAAATAAAAGACACCTCGTAAAAAATGTTTCGTTTACCTCTCGACCTACGCCAGAGAAAAATATCTTAACTTGGGAACAAATAGGCCAATCATTTTAGGTAAAAAAAGGGGTCAACCTCGGAAGGAAAGATAATAAGCTGTAAATTTGTATAAACCTCGTGGCTTAGAGCGGCTGTGATCCAGTTGGTCGGATACTTGACTTGTAACCGCGAGGTCGCGGGTTCGAGTCCGACTATTGGACGTGTACCAATGGGACTCTTTTTCAGAGCCTATGTACGCAACCCAACGCTCGTACGGTAAAGGATAACATCGTGATGAAATCCGCACACCACAAGGTGTGTGAACCCTATAACGGCGACGGGCTCACCCCCTGTCACGTTGGGTTAAATACGCTTGGTGAACCGGGGGCATTTGCTTATTAATCAAAGTTAAAAAATGTCAAAAAAAATTAAAAGTTAAAATAGTTACGGCCCAATAAAGGGGTCAGTTCAGACTCGAGAACAAGTATCTGAAATCTCGATACGTGCAATATTTTTGGCAACGAAAATTAATTCCAAAAATCCCAAATTTAAATAAACAATTTCTTAGATCTCAAAAAAAAATCACTTTTTCGGTGAATGGCAGATTCGGGAAACGGCAGATTGTGGAAATGGCAGTTGTACAGTCAAGTAACAAAGTAAATTACATAATTTATTTTTATTTCCTATAGAAAAACAGAAATGATCTAAGTTTCGACTTTCTTATCTACTTATTTTTACGCGACATACCTACTCTTTTTAATCAATGTGTTGTTGAAATTTCCTCTTTCAACGCAATTTTTTTATTTTATTCAATCTCCTGATCTTTTCCTAGTGGCATCTTCCTACGTTTCATTCCTTTCGTAAAATATTAATTTTGCTGCAGCTAAATTTGTTACTGGCCATGTTGCTGGCTCCGTTCTTAGCGGGCTGTACAATATCTGCCATTCCAGCATCTGCCGTTTACAGAATCTACCGTTTCCCGAATCTGTCATTTACCGAAACACATTGGTTAGAGCAGCATGACATCCAAGCTTTAAACAGACCTGCTCAGTCCCCTGATTTAAATCCAATTGAGAATGTCTAGGATATGATTTAGAGAAGAGCACTTAGTCTTCGGAATTTAACTGCAGCTATTGTGCATGAAAACCAGCTTTTTTTGCATCTTAGCAGGACTTGGGACAGTATTCCACAACAGGTAATTGACACCCTTGGTTTGCGTAGACTGAACCGCTGTAGATGTGTTAGGTAGGAGTGATTAAGGTGCATCCACGGATTGATTTTTTTTTTTTAATATTAACAATTAATTAGACACAATAGATTTGTTATTGTTAAGACGCCCATAGCCGTTCACTGTCCGCTAATGTGTTAATTAAGTAAATAATTTTTTCAGGTTCCTATGTTTTAAAAACAAAGTAAAGGAGTAGAAGTTTAGTCTGAATTTTTATTCTTTATCAATTTTTTTTTGTTTTAATTTTAACTCCCTACACCATGTTGATGAGCCATAACACTCGAGAAATTTTAACGAAACACTTTTCATGCGACATGTATAACAATGTTCCGAAATATACTTTTAATATCAAAACAAACATTTTATAAACGTGTCTGTGTGTGTGATAATACGTACATAGGTAACGTAGGTATATGGGATGAATTTAGTTTGAGGCTCTTAATGAAAGCATGAAGTATGTAGGTATTATTTTCCAACAAAAAACAAAAAGTACATTATAAAAAATATATTGTTATTTTGATTTTAAGTAGGTAAGGGTAACTACTTTGTAGATAGGTAAAGAGATGAATATGGATTTATCCACATTCATGTCTGCGGTTAGCATTATAGGACAATGTTAACAAAACCATGGGTGGCCTATTAGTATGATTATCGCAGAATCGTGTGTCTATTTATGAGAAAATATTTATTAAAGTTTTTATGTGACAGCGATGAACCACTTTTCGCCCAGTCATTATAGGGGTTTAAGCTCTGAATGAAAGATAATAAGCTGTAAAATCGTATAAACCTTTGTTTTGTCGTTCTAAATCTTGTCTCAAGTCACACGTGCTATCGTGCCCGCGTCTTAAGTAAAAAGTTAGGTACTTACTAATTTTTATTGAATTTTCAATAAACAATAGCGGTGAAACAAGATAAAAAAAAATTAATTCTCAGTCCAAATGCACATGTTTACTTGTGCTTATTTCACCAGATTTTTCCTTTATAAAGACAACTTTGTTTGTTAAAGCTTTTTAGCAATATGTTTTTGTTTAAATAATATTTTAACAAATGTGGAGCGCTGGGGTCGATTGGTTTTTGTTTTTTTTTTACTTATTGCGTTTATCCACCCTAAAACAGCCACCCTAAGGCGGATACACGGAAACGCGTTCTATCCACCCTGAACAGTGTGTATAAGCGTAAATTCGTATAATAGGTTTCTTCCGATTTTTTACCTCAAGTACATTCTGAATAAAATTATCTTAATGGGAAGTTTTAAGTTGATCTTTGTTGTTAAACGAATAACATAAAATATGGCGTGTTTTCTTGAAGTGGTATTGATAACCATTAGGTATGTAAAACTACTCAACCCCAGTTCAAAATAATTATTTTTTCAATTAAAGACACTTTAAAGTTTAATCGAA
>SJJU01008335.1:0-19985 GCA_012932125.1 Conopomorpha cramerella | reverse complement strand
AGAGGTCGCCCCAGAAGGACATATAAAGACCAGATTGGTGATGTCCTGACCGAAGGTGGCGTGAAAAGTCCTCGAAACCTGTCATGTATGAAAAGATGTATGAATGTAGATGAAGCGAAAGGGGTATGTCAGGATCGTGACAAATGGAGATCTGTAGTCTCTGCCTACCCCTCTGGGAGACAGGCATGAAGTGTATGTATGTATGTCTACAGTTAGTTGTAAGATGCTTCACGCCGTCTTTTCTGGATAATTTCGACCACAGGTCAGTAAACTTTCAATTAGAAATTGTTGGTTTGTTGAATCGGGCTTGAAGCAACGCTCTCACGGTAAACACAAGCATTCTTAGTAAACCACGAACGTACGCGAGCGTACGAAATAAAATGTGAAAATATCTTAACATATATTATGAACACTGAGACAACACATGGTATTCGTCAAGAAAAGCAATCGTCTTCTCATGGGGAGAAGAACCCACAAAAAGCTGCCCTCAATTTCCAATTGCTTGAACCATACGACGAGGAAAACAAGCCTTATACCTACCTATCTCATTAGGTTAAGCTAAATACGCTTTGTGAAATGAAGGCGAGCTTCTGCACACCCTACTTTAGAATTAAGTGAACATGTGTACTTTATTGATTTTTACTTTTACGATCTTCGAGAAATAAGTCCCGATCCTACGGAACTTTCCTTTATACCTTTTAGTTTAGTTTTAAATCCAATTTCAATATACTTCTGTTGCGGCACAATCTGTGTTTTATAGTTAGAACTTCGACATGAGCTTTCATTGTATACAGATGTCTATACAATAGAGTCCTTGACGCTCTTTCTGTATATGTGGATGCATCAAAACACCGACGATATTTCCTAATCCGAAGATTTAAAGTTTACAAACGAACCCCAACTATTCTGGATTTTAGTTCTTATCTTAGTACAAAATTGCTTCGGCAGTGGGGAAGTGTTTCCCCCTCATTTAGCCGCCTTGTGTCACCTTCAAGACCGTCTTTTACGACCACGTATTAGGTCTCACTTTCTGAGATGCCGCTGTTTTACGTACCGACCTATATTATATGTATAGTCATAAAACGAATTTGTGACCTAGAAAACTCCACGTTCGCAAATAAAAGAGAAATGACTTAGTAGAAGTCAATTTTTCCCTTTTCTTTCTGGCGTGAGTAAAAATAGGTAATTTTTATTTTCGTTTTATATGAAATTGTGAGTCCAGTGTTGAATATTTTCTTCTCAGTCCTCTTCTCTTTGGCCTTGCCATTGCTCCTTTCTGTACTATCGTAGGATCCTTGACGATTGTTGATTTTTCGTCGATTGTTGCCAAGTGTTGTTTTATTGTTCTAAATTAACTTTATATACTTATGAATCTAATGGTACTTATGGACATGATACACATACAGATTTTACCCCTAGATGAGACCACTAGGCGACATGCACAGATGATTTTATTTTTTATTATAATCCTTTGGAAATAAAAACATTTCTGAATGTACATAACATAGTATAAAACAAAGTCCGCTGGTTCTTTCTCTCTCTCTCTCTCTCTGTATGCTTCGACCTGTAAAACTACGTAACGGATTTTGATGAGATCTGCTTTAGTAGATAGAGTGGTTCTTGGGGAAGGTTTCTATTTGCAAAGCAACGTTTGCCGGGAGAGCTAGTTAACCGCCGACGTATTCAAAAGCTAAAATGTTAAACGGTAGAAGTTATATAGTTGGTGTATAATGAACTTGACCAGTTTTAATTAGATCAGCATTTGATACCTTCACTAGCAAAAAAAACTAGTGCTGTTCTAAATTTATAAATAGCATCTCAAGTGTGTAGGGTCAAGGGTCAAGGCCCTGCATGTTCTTCTAAACTCTTGGACACTATTTTTATGTACAACATTACGGTCGACATATCGCCTTTTTTAATGTGACGCCATCAGTAACCAAGTGTTTGTATTACAGATCGGATGTGATACATCACGGGGTTGTGCCGTGTGACAGATGACGGGCACGATCAGGTTTTGTTTGCTGTACCATTGCCCTAACATTTGTCAAGCGAAACTAGCCTTTCGAGCTTGTCAGACGAGAGTTTAAGAATATCTTCTCATCCACGGACATTCTAGTTCCCGGAAAAGGGATTCACATTTGACAGTTGCGGGAAACATCGCAACTGTTGTGGCAGGAGGAAATTCGTTCTCACGAAAGTAAAACGATCGTACGCCAGAAGAATACGTACCACTATATAGTTTTCATGATGTAGTTTTAGAGACGTTTTGTTATTATTGGTACCAGAAACATAAACATTTATTTGTAGTACACAGGTGTAAATATTTTTTTAAACACTGTGAACAAGCGTTTGACCACCATCCAGCCTGATGTTACATTTTGTGAATAGGGGCGGTGTGACTTGCCTTTTCAGCCATACAAATATTAGTGATAATTAACAATAATCTCTATACATTTAAAAATTCGCTACTAATAGATACGACAGACGTTGTCCTGTCTTAACTATTAATATGAATATAAAAACATTATAAGTGTAACATAGCAAGTATGTTTCCATGAATAAATATATTTTTTTAACACAATAAAAAAAAATTGTATAACCTCCAGGGTCGTCTGTGACCAGCAGTGGATGTCACGAAATATTAACTATCCTATCCCTCAAATTGGACGAAATTACATATAAATGCCAACTTTTGTGAATATCGGTAGCTTTGGTGAAGAATTGATTGGGAACAAACATCATGACACTGGATATGTATATATTAAGATATAACAATCACACGTTACGAGAAACTTAATAATAATAAAATTAATAAACTAAAAAAAATGTTTCACAACTGTACTATGCATGTATTATACCTAAAAACCTTCCTCATGAATCTCTCTATCTATCACAAAAAACTGCATCAAAATTTGTTTCAAAGTTTTAAAGATCTAAACATGCATAGGGACAGACAGCGGGAGGCGAATTTGTTTCATACTATGAATTACATAACGACACGAATAACGAATGTTTCTTTGCCGACCGATGTAGACTGAAACTCGACTTTATTAATACGAGAAGGTAATCTGACAGTTCATATGCGTTCAATTTGATACCCTATTGCTATGTAAATTAAACAGAAGATGAAATGCAAACAGTTTGAAAAATTATCATCGCGTAAAACATCCTCTGACTTGATTGCAGCAGAGTGCAAATTTGTGTGTTCAGTCAAATTACTCTCTCGAATTAAAATTTCAAACATATTATGCTTATTTTTGTATCGCCGTGCAAAACGTTATTTCAGTTATTTATTTATTTAATAACTTTCAATTTATTGGTATCTATCAAAATACGTACTTATTTGGACGTTATTATTTTAGGATATTTTTATACTTTTTATTTAGGATTATTTTAGGATACGACGGTCATGCGATGTGGAAAACTGCCTACGCCCACATGTTTAGTTGCTGGTCTTTGAAGGGAACATAATGATATCGGGAAAAGGGATTATAAGGGATAGGAGTGACCACCAAACCGTGTCCATCCATTTATACCCCGACAGTCAACCTACGAGCGACCTACTGAACATTACTTTTTAAACACAATGACCAAGCATTTGACCACAATTCCACGATCCTGTGGTCTACATGTCTCCAAATATTCTGTCCACCCCGTTAGGAATAAGAGTACCTACCTACGTACTTTATAAACATGCGATGCTTTTAAGTCTATTAAGTGAAATAAGTGCAAATCTGTTAATACTGTCAAAGATTTGATTCATAATTAGAATAACAAGATCACTCAAAGCATACCAGAACTAGCATCCCATATAGTACTAACTCATTCCTAATGAGGTATCTTTGGAGATATATTCATTAGGTCCCATGAAAACTCACTGAATCGTGAAATCTATGAACAAGCGTTTGACCACCGTCCGGTCTGATGTTAAGCAGCGATGTGGTATGGAGAACACTTGTTCATTAGATACCTACCTATTTACCCGCGACTTGAAGACCTTCAGACTGTGCTGCGCAGCAAACACAGACTCGGGCAAGTCATTCCACAACCTGGCGGTTCGCACTATGAAAGAAGACGGAAACCGTTTGGTTCGCGTGAATTGTATACCCAACTGGAATGGATGACTGACTGGAGGTATGCGTTTCAGTTCGATATTAGAAAATAAGCCACGAGAAAAAAAAATATTTTTGCGTCCAATGAATAAACACAGTATGGTGGTCAGTCCCATTCCCGACATTCCCTTTCGTAACCCGAATCTCAATTCCAAATAATTTAGGTCACCTTTTACGTCGCATATGAGAAGAAACACATCTGGTATTTGACGCGTATTTTACACTTTAAGGACGTGGGTTTATGTATGTACATTTGATTACACATTTCAACCGTTTTCTCGAAGGCCGGCTAATCTTCATAGATGGATCGTCTCAAACAGTAAACAAGCTACGCCATTTATTATTGTCAATTCAACCATGACTAATCCCATTGCCATTCAATTGACTTGAACGACGTGTTCATCCACCTCCGGGAAACTGAGCCTTTAACGCTTGAATTTCTATTGAAAATTTTAAGGCTAGGTTAGTAATATAATACTTTATAATTTATAATAACCCCCTTACCAATAAACGTGTTATCACTTATACAAGGGCTATTATAGGTCCACAAGAACTGGTTATTCCGTATTTGACATACAACTGACAATTTAAGTTGAGCTTTGTGTATCTTCGAAATAGCAATTCCGCCATTATCAGTAAGGCCCTAAGAGTTTAGTAATTAGAAAAAGAAAACCGTCCAAAAATAAGAATTCCTGTAAAAGTCTTTATATTACATTATACCTAAGTATAAAATTATCTTAAAGAATATACGAAAAAACTGCCACTCAATACACAAAACATTCTCAAACAACATTAAGCCTCGTTCTAATAGCGGTAGACAGAGATTACTGTTAAATCATTTTTTCAATCACGCGCGCAAGCTCTAGTTTGTCTTTGTTTACATTCACGCCGATTTATCTGGTAAAAATATTGAATTACAGATTGCGGTTATTAATTTTTCACGAACTTGGCACGACTCTTATCTCGTTCACATCCATACAACTTTTCATGCATCCCTGTCGGTACCGCGTGCTCTTCACGATTACCACTTTCAATATTATTATGGACAGCACCGTCACTAATGCGGCAAAGTGCGACATATCAAAGCTTGTTCACTATTTTGTAAGGCCAAGGATCTGTTTTATTACCTTAACCCTTCATTGCATCGTGATGAAAATTTCCATCACAGCATTTTAGCAGATATAAATCATTATTTTCGTTGGTACATATACTTCGAAAACTAAAAAAATCCTCATATTTACTCATATTTCATATTTAAATCCTCCTCATATTTTTCATTTATCACTGAAAATATGTTAATTACTACGATATTTTCGGATGAAGTAAAACAATCATATAAAGAGTTGGTTAAAGTTGAAACTCATATTAATCTCATACAGAATATTAAAGTTCATTTTTTACTTCTGGCAATATGACAAATCTACCTTATTGACGTTTCAGTGACACAGGAAGTTATCATGAAAATTGATAGTAGGTATATATTATTAGATATTATACCATTCTGTCTGTCTGTCGATCGATAGTCAAGAAATCAAGGAACACGAAGCCCCCAGCAATAATTCGGTCCTACTCTAAATCCTAACGAGCTGTAAACGTGTGGAGTTTACTCGGAAATATCGAATACCTGAACGGTGATCAAGAAATGCCTCGAACGTTTCACTTGTATGAATATTTCCAAGAAGAATCGTTAATTAATTTAATACAGTCTGAATGAATAAATCGTTCTACTATCAAGATGTATTTTAGGGCTGTATAAGTATACAGGACGTCCCACGGCCATGCCACATGGAGGGAAAGTACCTTAAATAGATTGTAGATAGAACATTTTACTCAAAGAAGACATTATTTTAATTTCAAAAACAATTTTAACTGCTTTCATAGATTTTTGAATAATTACACGTTTGAACCGGGAATCGAACCCGCTACACGAGAAAAAACCACCTGTAGTTTATCATAGCGATGGAAAGGGTTCATCAGAAGGATTATTTTTTGCTAAGTATCATAGCGTCAGAAATAAAAGGAAGACCATGAATTTAAAAAAAAAGTTTACAACATCATTGTACATGAAACTGGCTCGGCTGGTTGAAATCGATACCTAGTAAGTCAGTTTATTATCACAGTGGCGTGCAATTGGAGAGGCCTATGTCCAGCAGTGGACAGGTATGGGCTGATGATGATGATGATGATGAAGTCAGTTTTACAAGAAATTGATTGTTCTTGGTTCAGAGGGAACTACTAGTCTAAAGGCCTTATTAGGATTTAGACAGCTCCATTTTCTTGTCTCTAGCATGTAATAAACTTCGTCTGAATAAGCTATTATTATACCCTATAACGGCGATGCATGGGCTCACCCCCTGTCACGTTGGGTTAAATACGCTCGGTGAACCGTGGGCATTTGCTGTAGCAAGTATCTCTGCCTACCCCGCTTTGGGATTAAAAAGCGTGTATTTTTTATACTAGTAGCCTTAATTTTAATTATACATTCATCGCCATCATCAGCCCATACTTGTCCACTGCTGGACATTAACAGACGTCGTCTAGTTATTGACAAATGTTGACATGAACAGGACATATGGAGGTAGATGACAAAAAACTGATTTCAGATCACAGTCCCTCAACCATTTTAATCACAAACATTCCACGGGAATAGAATACAAAGCGGAAATCTCGGGACGAGCTCGATGGATGGAGGATTACAGCTAAAGCACACAGAACAGCAACGTTAAATGTTTAATTAATACTCCCGGTCAAGTTTTAAGTCCCCTTCAAGGACGAAACGTGTCCTGAGAAATGACTTTCTAAATAAATAAACACGGCCATTACGCCTTCTCGCAGCGCTAGACGCCAAGCAGTTGATTGGCGATTTGATTGGAGATAGATGACTTGACAAGAGTTTATTAACCAATCGGAGAGCTGGAAAATGAATCGCTCATCGCGTTCCGACTGTCCTTAATTTGCAGAGACCAGATGTGGGTAAATAAATAGGTTTTATTCTTTATATTATGTATATGTGGCTGCCAGGAAAATATGTGGAACGGAGAATTAAAGGAAGAAACCGTTTCAGTAGTATTGCTTGTATTGTTGCTGTACAAAAAAATCTGATCTTATCCACATATTCAATGCATGCAGCATATAAAAAATATTGAATATGTGTGATGATGTCACTGGCACGTGCCTTATTTTATGGTCCACGTTGAGAATTTACTTATCAAAAATAGTATTCATTCAAATGGCCTGGCATTATCTGCCATAATAGCAGCCATTTTCATCAATATATTATGGCATTCATTCATTTGGACAAATTAATGACGTCATACTACGCTTACGCGAGCCGATTTACAAAGTAAAAATTATGAATGAAAGCTGCTATTCAAAGGAAAATAAAAATACGTGTCCTTATTTTTAATTTTTTCATTAATATTTTGCTAAAAAAAATATATAATAGTATACGAAATGTTGTCTATTCTTTATTTTTTCAAGGACTTTGATGAAGCAATCAGAAACAATGATCCCTGGTACATGACTTATATAAATTATAATTTTACCTAATCTCTGAATTGCATATAACGGGCGAACTTTTACATTACTGATTTAGCTTTTATCCCGCTGCACGCAGTACAATGGGGCTTTTGTGTCTTTTGGAGCTACCTATAATTTACGATTTTGATATTTCCTGCACGTCTTTTCATTCTATCAAAACATGAACCAAAGTTTTCCAATGTTTTCACACTTTAAAAGATTTGGAGGAATTTTGATGGTTTTCCTTAATTTAGAATTTGAATATTGTTGTGGAAAGCTCTCCGGAGTTAAACTGTGACGTTGGGTCGTCAATCATGCCATTGAGTAGATGCCATTATATAATAGATGAGTCATTACCTTACGTAAAACGGTGTAAATAGGGGCTGCGACTCAATGGCGACAATTTGATTGCGGAAATAACTTGCAATATAATAATAATAATCATAATTTGTTAAATGTATTATTACGAGGTAAGGGCCAATTTGCAGGAGAGGATTTGCTCATTTGGAGGATAAGGGCTTTACGTTCTAAATTCAGACGGTGACGGCAAAAAAAGTTTCCAAATATTATTTCAATATCCTTCATAATCTGTGTTTGCTTTAAGCTCATTGGAAAAAAGTTTGGTGCTTCAATAGGCTCTTCGATCGTTTTTAGAGGTGTTTTCTTCAGCTTTTCCATACAAGGTAGCTAGTTATTTTCTTTTTCTTTTACGTGAGAGAATTCTCATAGACACCTCGCCCGCAAAGGGACAGCGGGGTAGTGTTGGACTCTTGCCGTTTCGTCCCAAGACGGCCTCCGTGTCACATATTGGGCGGGTCCTGGAGTACCCGAAGGAATTGCGTCAGGATTAAGTAATTTTCACCTGCCTAATTTTTATGCCAGTTGCCCAGTATTCTTGCGCAAAAGGACCTGAGATCCGCTTTTGTGTATTGATTCGGCTTTTATACAAATGCGTGGAATCTAATAGGGTTAAATTATTCAAATAGTGTTAAAAACCCCAATAGAAATACATGAACTAAAATGTGTTACACATTGATGTGCTACATCATGTTAAACTGTCAACATCTACATTTCATTCAACGAGACTTGGTTGTCCTAACACGATGTGTGTTTTACGTTTTTCCTACTAAAAAATCAGTATCTGCGTCGTCCACACGCCCAAATAGATACGTTACTGGCTGCCCGGTTGGGCCAAAACAACGAATAAACTCCAAAGCGGCTTCCGAATACGGGGCTGGATGTGCGGATAAAAAAAAATCGAACCTCCCGAAAACATTTTCACAGAATATTTGCCGCCAAAATCTGTCCGAGCGGAGCACAATCAAGGCCTAGTAAAAAAAAAAGTTTCCAGCGGAAAAAAAGGCGGGAATGCAATCTGAACGCGCGACGCGAAGGCAGTTTGAGCTAAGCCGTAACCTAAGCAGGTCATGCTTCGAGGGATCGCTTTAGCCAACCAAATCCCATTACAGATTTTAAAAGCGCCAGGATTAAGGATAGATTCGGGTTCTCGCGTCGGTTTTTTTTTCAGAAGCACGATTTAGTTCGTTGCGCACTTGAGTATTTGAAGTGGAGAGATAATTTCTTGAAAGATTCGCCAAAGAAGAAATACACCGACGAGCGTGGTTCTCTTTGAGTAGGTACACCCGAAGTAAGTTCAGTGATAAATGTATTAAATGTATAGTGACAAAAATGTTAGAATTTAGACCAAATTAAATGCACTTTACATACGTTCTTTGAACAGTAAACCCGCTTACCGATAAACGCGTTGTCACTTATACAACGGTTATTACAGGTCTACTTAAAGTGGTTATTCCGTATTTGACATATAACTGACAAGTTGAGCTTTGTGTATCTCCGAAATAGCAATTCTGCCATTATTAGTAAGGCCCTAAAATGTATATCAGGATTTTGTACGTACAAGTACAAAATGGTTTATGGACTGAGACGTTACATGAATAAAATCACCACCTATAAGTAAAAGTAACAACTCAAATCAGAATGTAATTTCATTCACAAAGTTCCCTACTCACCAGATTCTAGGAAGAGTAAAGCAAAACTAACTTTCTTAATATTAACATAGGTCCGAGACCTTTCGCAGTCACACCAATAAGCCTAAAACTATTTTGCGGTTTGTTTACTTGCTTTGACTTTCAAACTGGCTGGAACAAACTTTGTTTACGCCTATTCGCGCGGTGGTGTTGCATAATTTTGACGTGGCCTCTGTCGGGGTACGCTGTACATACATTCAGTATGTGAATAAAACTACACTCTGGTGCAATAACTCTGGGTCACTCTTACTTAAGTACATAATGCAGTATAATCAGGAAAATATATCTTTTTGAGCCGAACTCTATTATTTCTGAATTTATTTCAGTTCAGTCAATGCTTAGGACGAAAAAAATACCAACCACTTCATACAAAGAGCACGATCAGCTGATCGAGTATGTAAGAGGAATTTTCTATTGAATTTTAGTTTTCGTTCAGCATTGACATCTCAACACCTTAGCAGTGTGGTGACGGCGAATAGAATACAAGTGTCACCAACCCAACTCAACTTTTCTTGTCGTGGGGGTCTTAAGAGGTGACCAAGGGAACTCTCCAGAGGACGGGCGGCAGCGATCTTAGTGGACTAAACCACAACACTACTGCGATCGTCAACTCGCGTGCAACAAGCGTGACGATTGTTGGCATTTCCCCCCCAAATGATCACGCCAATCTTTGGGGCAGGCCCTCGTCGTGCAGTGGACCTCATGTGACTGGTGATGATTATGATGATTAACAACTGCTGAAACGGACTCAGTAGGGTATACAGAAAGAGTAAACTTCCTCTTAGGGTATTTTCGTCCTGTTAAGTCGACGCTACTGTACCGATTGTAATGAAATTCGTAGAAGGATGAATCGAAAGATTTCCCCTCAATGCTGACTTTCCCCAAAATGGCTACTTTAAAAATTTCGTACAACTTGCATAGCGGGCCATAGTAATTTTGAGGAAAGGCGGCATTGAGGGACCAAATCAAGTGAAATACCTATTGTCGAGCTTCAGAAAAGCCATAGGCATATTTTTAATTAAGAAAAAAATACTGTAATATATTGAAATGAGGGTATGAAAAGTGATATGGAAGTAATTCAATATTTCACAGCCAGAAGCTTTAACCGTAATTTTGTTGTGCAATATGGCGAAAATATTAAAATATAAAACTAAAATTAAATATGAAACTCTAAGTAATAACACTACATGGCTTTACATCAGAAATGATGATGGTCAAGCGCTTGCTTTATGAAAGGTGAAACAAAAAATGCAATTAATAAGTACCTACTTAGCCTTTAAGGTTGCATGGCCAAAATATAATATAAATAAATTAAAAAACAGTAAGTAGTTAGATAATTCATTAATTTATTGTTTCTTTTAGTGCCTTTTCTTGTTTTATTAAGCTCTTGTGTTGTCTTTCAAAACCATTTTTACTCAGCTAGCTCTCATCGATTGTCATCCATAAAAAAACATTATGAGTGACCCGAAATGTTTGCTCTCGATTGTAGATAAAGGTGCGAACCCTTAGGGCTTGGCATAATATTAACATACTTAAGCTACCTGTAGGATAAAGTTCGGATGTTGTAGTGGTAGGTACTAGCTGACCTTAAGTTGATGTTAAAAACAAATACAAAGAAAAATCTTCCTAAAATATTGAGAAATGAGAGCGGTTGAAAACAGTTTGCGTCCATTTATAAGAATTAAATTAAATGCAAAGGATTTCTTGATACGATAAGTCGACCGACAGACGTTATTTCAAATTAGTATAATTTTCCGCACAATTTTCCTTTCTCATTTTTCATGACCCTTCTTCTGACTGATAACAAACACAACGAAAAATCGGTCCAACCGTTTATGCGTGATGTTATAGGGATTGATATGCCGAAATAAGGGAAATAGCTGGTGGATACGGGGAGACCTACGTCAAGCAGTGGACGTAAGAGGGCTGACATGAATTAATAGAGATTAATTAATTAAAGTGAAACTTTTATTACATCGTCTCAAACTTTTTCGTCTGTATGTTGCATGTCGCGTGACGGTCGGCCGCGGAGTAGGGACTTTCACTTTTACCGTGGTGTCGTAAAATCACACAACTTTTTTTATTTATACGCTTGGTGAACCGTGGGCATTAGCCTTAGCAAGCCCTTCTTACCCCATTTTGGATTGAAAGCGTCAAGTCTATATATTTTAAGTTTATTTTAACATGAGAATGAGATGGCATCAGCGATGGTTTAAAACTATAAAAAATACGTACTGTTTATTTCTTCTAAAATAAAAAAATAAGCGATACGCTTAAAGAAAGATCTTTCGAATACAAATTGACAAAGTTGTACTTACATCCTTACTTCCTTACTAATATTATAAATCGGAAAGTGAAATTGTTTGTTTGTTCCGCTTTCACGCCGCCGTAACTACTTAACCGATCGCTTTGAAATTGTGTAGACATAAAGTTAGAAGTTCGGGTTAAATAATAGGGTACTTTTAATCATGGAAAAAAATATATTCCAGAGGGAAAACAAAATTATAATACCAGTATATATTAGCAAAATAACGTGCCGGGTCAGCTAGTTTAAACTATAAAAATAAAAATATGACTAAGAGCCTAGTTATAGTCTTGTCCTTGTCAAATACGTAAATGTATACGCGGTATTTCTTCTTCTACCAAGTGTTTACCCAAGCGGCATTCGAGATCGGACATTCGCTAAGATGATTTTAAATATTGGCTTGTATGGTAATACAGTTTCAAGCTAGTGACAAGCCGTGTGGTGACGGCGAATAGAATACATGTGTCACCACCCCAGCCCAACTTTTCCCGTCATGGGGGTCGTAAGAGGCGACCGCGGGAGCTCTCCAGAGGACGGGCAGCAGCGCTCTCTGTGAGTTAAACCACAACACCACTGCGATCGCCAACTCGCCTGCCAAGCGTGGCGATTACTGGCATTTCACCCCAAATAACGGATCTCATTGGGGGAGGCCCTCGTCCAGCAGTGAACGTTATGCAGCTGATGATGATGACCAGCTTTTTATTCTGGTACAAACCCACCACCACCGAAGCCCTACCTGCCTCTCGACTTACGGGCCATACTCTAGAGACGTGCGCCTGCCTCTTTTCAACGCACATTTTTTCTTGACTCCATACAAATTGTCTTTATACATCCCTGTTTTGCTGCCAACTCTCCCTCTTCTGGGGCATGACGTGGTCGTCATTATGGAGACTTCGCGTCGGGTCTTCATCGTGTCTTTCACAGGCTTTTTATGTTTAGCATGATCAGCTGAACTATTACATATTTCCAAGCCGCCCAAAACAAAAGATTTAATAACATTCATTCAGTTGTTAACTTTGGAGGGTTTGAGTAGATATGTGGCCGACTGTACAGTAAGGTAATTCTACCCTACGTGAAGCCCACACTTAAAGCAACTACTGACGCAGATGGCACGGTTTAAACTAACAGTGAAGTTGTTTAGCTTAACTAAGTACTTATTACGGGAGCTAAGTAATTCCGGTAGTAATTAAGAGGTAATAATTAAAACAATTGCCGTTGGAGTATAATATGGAGAGGATTAGGAAAGTCGATTAACGAAAGAGATTTACATGGGTGATGTAAGGGGCTGAGTAAGTAGAGGTCGCCCACCACCAGATGTATGGATCTGGTGGTGGTTCCTTTTGGGGCATCATAATGTTCCGGCGAACAATAGCGTAAAAAATATGAAAAAGAAATGACGTAAAATATAATATATGAATGTAGATGAAGTGAAAGGGGTGTGTACAGAACCATAACAAATAAAGATCTGACATCTCTGCCTACCCCTCTTGGAGTAAGGCCTGAAGTGTATACCAGCCTAATACCCCCATCGCGTTTTTACAATAGGACAACCAGGAGAACGGCAAAACGTCATCCATACCAGGTGGATTTGCCTACCCCTCTTGGAGTAAGGCCTGAAGTGTGTACCTACTAGCCTTATACCCCCATCGCGTTTTTACAATAGGATAACCAGGAGAACGGCAAAACGTCATCCATACCAGGTGGATTCGCCATTTACGCGAACCAAACGGTTTGCGTCTACTTTCATAGTGCGAACCGCCAGGATGTGGAACGACTTGCCGAAGTCTGTGTTTCCTGCGCAGTACAGTCTGAAGGTCTTCAAGTCACTGGGGTGAATAGGTACCTAATGAACAAGTGCGCTCCATCGTAGACCACATCGCTGCTTAACATCAGGCAGGATGGTGGCCAAACGCTTGTTCATAGTGATAAAAAAGTGTATGTATATTGTATATAGGTAATAATGTTTACATTAATCTTTCAAGTCTGGCTAAATATATCGTTATATAAAGTCGATCGATCACCGGTGATCGACACGGAACGTTGTAACTCAATCCGTGTTTTTCCAGGTATAGAGTCGAATCTTACTAATATTATAAACTAGCTGTGCCCGCAAACTAACTTACTCTATGACCGACCCTTACAGATTTATTATTAGTATAGATGGGAAAGTGTTTGTTCCGCTTTCACGCCGTAACTACTGAATCGATTGGTTTGAAATTTTGCAGACGTATAGTTAGAAATCCGATTTAAATAATAGGGTACTTTTTATCCCGGACAGAAATTTATATTCCCGAGGGAAAACAAAAATATTCCTTTATACCGCAATATAACCGAAGTTATCGAGGGCGAAGATGCGGGCGGAAAGCTAGTTTTCTATAAAGTGCAAAAATATGTTCATCAGTGATATTTTTCAGAGATTGGAAACTATCTGTTGGTATCGTTTCATTTTGAGGTGGTGTATAATTTAAGGTGAACAAAGCAGCATTTATTGAAATTATTAAGTATTTATTACACATAACGATGTGTCATTGTTTTTAATGTGTATTCTGCTATTCGGGGCGGAGACAAATCCAACGAATCAATAACCATTCAAATTGGTTCAGCAGATCTCGAGTTATAAGTGTTACACCGTCTTTGTTTTATATATATAGATTAGTTCAGTTGCCATATTAGCCTTAGAACCGTCGATCGTTTGGGTAAACGAGTAGTCGAGAGGAGATCGCGGTCGCGGATTGGCAAACTCAGTAAGGTAGACTGATGATTTGAACAAGATGGCTGACAGAAACTGGATTCGTGAAGCCAAAAATAAATCGCATTAGCACAGGCGTGCTATTGGGAAACCCAAAGCCCATCAGTGGATGAACATAGGCTGTGGTGAGGTAAGGTATAGATAGATACAAAATAAAGCTAAACTGTGTAAAGTACACACATCAAAAGTGTCTAGGCATCAAGTACATTTTAGAAGATTGCAATCAAGAATATATTTTACATAAACTGAATTCATTCGTAATTTATTCAAATTGTAGTGATAAGTCATACAGGCATGGGGAATTAGGCAGGAGACCAATCCAGAAGATTAGATTTGATTTAATTAAATTAGATTTTTTAGAGCTATAAATGTTCTTGATTCCTAGACACTTTTGATGTGTGTACATGGATTCTTCTAAAAGTCTAAAATTTTTCAGTTAACCGTTAAATCAATTTTTAATTAACATAAAGGGAGTGACGACAGAGTGTTTAATAAGTAAAAAAAATATAACTTGATAACTCCACGTTTGGCTTTCTTATTACTAAGAAAACTAAGAGGCAGTTAAAAGAATCAATGTTCAATATAAGTTAGGTTACCTAGAAGAAATCGCTCTAAGCGATAAGGTCGGTTTTTGCCATTCGACCATTGTGAATTTTTCATTTATGCACTATACTTATTTAATTTACGAATAAAACTAGCAAAAACTTAAATTGCTATACCCACATAATTATTATTTTTTAACACTTGTTGTTAACATGCCACGGATTCTGGAATAGACCTCGTGACCTCTTGGTACTAACCAAGGATAACCGTAACCGTCCTATTACTTTGTTTATATACCTAATGCGATATTGTGCTACAATTTCAGTAAGTACAGTGAGTGTATGTACATTACATTACAAACTTAGGTGGATTTAAGTGCACAGTACATTTTTTTAGAACAAAATAAATAAATAATGTTTACAGACTTCAAGTGCGCAAGGAAAGGTGATACATTTTTTAGTAAGTGAGAGAGGTAATGAAGAGAGAACCTCTCAACAAGTCTTAATGTATACTATAATATGTGACGAAGTCAGGTATTAGCGAATAAAAATCGGACGGATAATCATATCAGCGAAGTGGCTATAGGTAGCTAATAAGCCGATTTTTCATATGGAAGTTTATGAATGTTTGATTACTTGACAAATTCTAATTGATAACTATTTTTTTAATCAGCCAGGGAGTAAGTTAACATTTTCGACAGATTTCTAAATTAAGCAAGGTAAAATCTATTATTTTTAATTTCTTTAAATATTTAAGACCTTACCGTCGTCGATGTGTCGTTAAAAAACCGAGTATGATTAAACAAACTGGCACGTAACAATCCCCAGAATATAAAAGATAAAATCACAAAAAAGAAAACAAACCACTGCACTTTAAGTTCACTTTTTAAAACAAGAACGAAACTCTTTCAAATGTCCGTTCGGAATTTGAAAATTGTCGATTTTCGCGCGTTTTCACCGCATCCAAGATGGCCGACGGCGAGTCGTCGTGGCGGTGCCGGGTCGTTGTACATACTGAGATTGGCGAGGGTTGGCCGCTTTCGCGCATGTGTCAGATCCCATATTTCTCTTACACAGCCTGCTATATTCGCGGTAAATTTGTGACGGTAATTTAATAATTCAAAATTTTCTTACGAATGTGAAGACAAGGGTATATTAGGGACGTGGAAGGAATATGTAAGAAATGTTCTGGAGAGTTGATTAAAGTCTTGTGTGGAAAAAAAGAGTAGTAAACTACATTAAAATTGTATACTTCTTTGCGCACTTGGATTTTTCCTGCAGCAAATTAAACGAAATGTACATTGTGTATAGTTCGAGTTTCTCTCGAAGAGAGGTAGACAGAGACTGCATATCACCGTATGTCACGGGCATCCACATTTATATAGTGAGTGTATAAATCTAAGAGAAGGAGGTCCGGTATTGGCTTGCAGAAGAACCAGGATAGTTAAAAAATGTGGTTTCACCGTACAAATGCTGTATGAGAGATGGCAATGAACAATAGTCCACAAACAATCTCATGAACTAGTGAACTAGTAGTCTGTTCGTTATTATTAAGGTTGTTGTGCATCTAATTAAAAAAAAATAAGTATGAAGATATTTAAAAGCTTTGTGAAAAACGTGTATTGAAATTTGTGATACCTAAGAAAAAAATTCCACAGCGGTCAAAGATGACAACGAAGGACATTTAATAAATTTAATTTTGCACGGCAAAAAAACGGGAATGAATATTAATTGAAAACATTTTTCAATTTAGCGTAACTCAAACAGGAAAAAGGTAGAGTGGCTACACAGCGGTGCTGCGTGAATTTTTTTTTTGTTTCACATATCACACAAAGCAAAAGCAAAATTGACCCTTTTGGGCTAACTTAAAATATATCTATGCGCGTCCCTTGGCACTTTGCCCGGGCTTTCTTTCTTTTTTTTTGTGCACAAACGTCGCCCATGTGGGATGAAATATTGTTGATGAGGAAAAAGGATTAGATTTTGCTACAAGACCGACAAAGTATTTTCAAGAATACAGTCATAAAAATGTCACTGGCGCTATCGAATGTTGGGCACTAAAACTTCACCACCCTTTTCTACTTGTAGAAAAAAAAGGTATTAATTCGTTTGTACAATACTATTCCTCTATCGCTTGTAATTTCTAGTGTGGCAGCGATACTAACTGCGTTAGAATGATTTAGCTTAATGCCGACTTTCTGCAAAATGCCCACTTGCTCATTTACATAAAATTTCTTACAACTTTCTATGCCATCTCTCTCTAATTTCATTATCAGATATCGTTGAATGACGATAATAGGAAAGAATGCCCTTTATTATTTTATTTGAAATTTAGTTCCTTACTCTTTTTTAGAGTTCTTTTACTGCGTGTAAATGGCCCCTTTAAATGGAATTAATAAACGTCGTTGGACTCGTCAAAATGCACAACTTTGACTATAGCGAAAATTCTGGGATATGAAAATAACTTCATTTTCATTTATTTGGTGGGTGACATTTTGTATGGGTATGGAATATTTATCTCTGCTATACCTACCTAAATGAAGGTCTAGGATATTGCAATAAATGCCATGAAAAATAGAAAAAGCTGATTAAACATATTATATTAATATTATGTGAGTAAGAAAGATTAGTCCACGCCTAAATTTCAATAGATCTATTACGCACATAAATATACCTAGAAATCATAACAGTTATTCACTACGCAATTGTTTTAGTTTTAGTTCTTTTACTGTTTTGGAAATCCTGAAAAAAATATCAAATCCCAGCCTCTAGTCCCAATTTAGCATTGTAACAACAGAAAAAATCTCTTAATTGGGCGATCGGGAAAATTTATAACTGTCGAAACTGCGGATAGAAAAAATAAGCATTGTTAGGTATCATTTTTCCAACGATCAAGATGATTTTAACGTGCAAAAACTCCTTGTTAGTGTGAATAGGGATTAAAAAATAATGGATTAATTATTTTACTAGGTATCGAATGTTCCAAAATTACGCGATAGTTAGAAAACTTTACACCCATTTCGACTGATTTTCTTCTATTTTCATGAGCAGTGTTTGAAAGCAATTAATTATTTAAACATGTCAGGAGTCATATTCAATTAATTATTATTTTTATTAATATACGTTTCTAAAATCATGAAATTGGCATTTTCCTCAAGTTCTTTACAACACCAGGATTAATTAGCTTACAGGAGATCTGAGCCTGCGGGCTGAATTGACAGTGTACATTTTGATTTATTTGTCGACTCGGCCCGCATTGAAGTGAAGATGTGTTCTTAATAACAAAAATAGGGAGTCATTGGTCCACAATAAACCCAATAAAGCTCACCGTACGGGTTGAACCAGAAGCAGTTGAAAGCTTTTAACTTGGCACACTGTCAGAGCTATGTATGAGTTGGTCGAGTAGACTACGGAAAAAATGGTCAGTTGACTGAGTTCATTCCGCGGGCTCCGATTAGGTATGTGAACTAAGTTGAACCTGCAATTTTTTTATTCCACAATCGATTTCCACATATCAATTTTTGGGTTTCAAAGTAAAATTTATTTTGCTTAAAAGTATTGTGCTTCCGCAGTTCAAGGAAAAAATTTCAAAAAAAAATACACATTGTTTTATTTTCCAAGAGAGGTACGTAAATCATGATGGAAAAGACCCTTGAAAAACACAGAGAGTGACACGTTCCCCGTTCCCCGTACCAACGTCCGCCAATAGAAAGCAAGAAAATGGCCTTATATTTTGGAAAACGTTCCAAAATATAACGTATTTTTCCTTTTTTACTTCTTCCTCCTACTCGTACCTACTTAACTAAGGTAACACTTTGCAAAGATGAGAAATGAATGAGGTTCATTTCGACTTAACCTTCATAGACAAAATTATAGTGTTTAATTTTTTTCAGGCCATGATGGTCGAGATATATTAAATTTGCAATCAATTTCAGGGTAATACGCGTAAATTGTTAATTTGATTAGCATCGTCAGTGAAATTTGCTGGGGTATTATTTATTATGATTAATTACTAGTTTTGCAGCGATACGAGCAATCTACTCACTAAAAGATTCAATTACATACAGTGATAAATTACATTCGTAACTACGCTTCATTCATTAATGCGGGAACGAGCCCAACAACGTTTCTAGGACCATTGCTCGGGGTCCTTTTACACTCTGTATAGATGCCATACTATGATGAAAATGAGGAAGAATTTGCTAGAAAACGTTTTGTACATGTGCCATTAGAGGTCGAGATTATAATTACGTTGTTGTTATATCCGATTGGGGTTTGTAGATGTAAATATATGTACTAACTTTACCCCAACGGTATTAGCCAAAGTTTATCACGATCTCGTGGAAATTTCCGTTTAAAATACAGCCTAATTGATACATCGATGAACTTTCCGAAACATACCTATAAGTATTCTGAGTTTCATTAAAATCCGTTAAGTAATTTTCCGCGTGCAAAAGTTACAAACAACCATCCAATGCATATTAGTAGTACATTATGTACGTGAATGTCTCTCTAATTGTATTTCTTATCAAATATAATTTCTTTACACGTTTTTACGATCTCGAGCCGTGGTATAATATAAAAAGCCTATACGGCATGTACACGCGGGATAAGTAAATATCCTATACAAACTTCCGCCTCTCACTCTCGCTGTTGAGAAGCAGCAAATAATAAAGTTGCCACCAGATTTCCAATGTGGATTTTTAGTGA
>SJJU01008334.1:0-30959 GCA_012932125.1 Conopomorpha cramerella | reverse complement strand
CTTACCAAAGAATTCACAAGATAGGTATAACGCGCAGTTTATTTAAACTATGTAGCACGAAGAGTGACAAAACATCTAACGACAGTGCGTATTAATAATATTTTATATATTAATTTTATATATGTCTAGTCTCTCTTGACGCGTGGGCTAGGGCGGCTGAGTGCGCGAACTACCCCACCGAACTTCATGCTTCCGATTGCAACCTTTGTGATCCAACCTTAGGTCACACCCTCCGACCTTTAAGTAAAAAGTAAACCTCTACTTGATATATTTTGCGGGTAAATTGGCCCGACTTTTGTGTGCCTACCCGCGGACAATAGCTATTTTCCCTAAACTTTAGATGAAAATGTAAAGAAAATATCTTGAGTGTATATCTTGACAAAAAAAATATTTTGACAGTCCATGGGTTAGCTTGTACAATGTTAGCAATTTCTTTATTTGCGACAGTTGTTTCAATTGAGAGCCTATACGTTGTGGGTTTCTGTATTGATAAATTACTAATAATAAGTTTCGAAAGTTATATACCGAATGGTTTGAACGAGATACGTTCTTTAATTATATATTAATATACATGTATTGGCGAAATATTGTTTGTTTCGTCGTATCGAATAGGTTATGGACCGATATAGAAAAAACAGTTGTAAAGCACAAAAACAGTTGGTTTAAACTCTTCCCGGGTTTATTACTATGACTTAAAAATGATAACGTTGTGAACTTTAACAACAATTGTTGGAAATATCGCCCATATATACTTTTCGGAAATTAATAAGCAGCCAGGGATAGTAATGTCTTTAGAATGAAACGATATTGTGAAAATCGTGAAAAGAATCTTGTTTGGTCAAAGTCAAGACCAGTAGACCAAACGCTGTTCTAATATCGCAACAACAAAAATATCATACAATAGCATTGCTAAACGGTATTACCATTATTTTCACAAGTCCTTTTCAGCCATTCAGTTATCTATTTAGTCGCACACGAAATCACACACAATCGAGCAGTTCTATCAAAATTACTTACTCACCTTCGAAAAGGTGAATCGGTGAAAGAATTTCCCGCTAGAGTAGGTCCTAACCAATTTCGGATTGGAGGTTTTCTTTACCTGAAAAGAGATTTTCAGTCAAATTGAGCTTGCGTGACTAGAAGAATTTAACAAGCCTAAATTCACAGCCATCACGACCTTTGCAAAACCACCATAAGATGATACAGGTAAACTGCATGAAATCAGGAGATCCGAGGCCTACTTTCGTAAGCGTGTATTAATCCGAGTTTATTAAGGTTTATCTTGAAAAGTCTATATAGAGCATCCCAGATAATCCTGTGTACTTATCTGTGTATTGGAAATTTCATGTCGACCTTTGGGTAACGTACAAATTGCTTGATAATTTTTCTTGTACATACAGTTATGTTTGGGATTTTTTAATATTACGAGTAATTTAGCACTGGCCTAAGTAGAAAAACCCTAAGGAAGGAAATGATTAGGAGCGACATAACGTCTCCTACTTCAAACAGGGAAAATAGGAGATTAGATGTCTCCTTTATGTTCCTAGAATACCATAAGAAATTTGGTTCTTAAAGAATTCTTGTGCAATTTTGGTTATTACAATAATTATTGGCCAGAGGCGTTCAAAAATGTACATTTCTACTGCGCAGTCAATTGCTCTTAATGGAACGATGTTTTACAAGGGATAGTAAACATTGTTAGAAACACAATCTCGAAAAAAGTTTTACTGCGGTTCGGGTTTATTTTTATTTGAGAAATAATCTGGAGTACTTTATATCGCATTTCCTATTACTAAAAGCATTATCAGTCAAGAATAGAAACAGAAATTTTAACAGTAATCAGGTACTCAGAGTGGCTTATTTACAACGGTCATTATGGGAAAGTTCTAAACTATAAGATATACGACGATCTGTTCTTAGCCAACCATGTCGACGATTTTAGTATTTTTCTTGTTATTAAAATGGATGACATGGTTCCTAAGAACAGAACTTCTTAGGTACTTCCGGCGGATATATTTCAAAATATTATACTTTAACGCGACCGTTTCGAACCTTTTTTCACTCCTTACCTAGTTTAATTTAAGATAAACTACAAACATTAATTTTTCTTACGTCGAAACGTCTCTTCAAAATCGTATGAATGAAGTGTACCTTTAGAGTTTGAAATCCGTCAAGAACTCTGCCTACATTCAAGACACGTCCAATGGGATGTTACTTAGCATGAAGAGCTCTCTGGCTGAGGCCCGTTGTGGCCTCATCCTGACCGCAAATTGTTGGGGCGGAGACTGCGCGATTTGCACCGCTTGGCACGTACTGGGTCAGGGCCCAAATCCGCAAAACAGTCTGGTTGTCTGTCCGACGATTTCAATAGTACGTTAAGAGTCGATGGGATATTGCCAATGATGTCTTTTTGACAGGTTTCGTTTCTACATCTGTCATAAATGTCACACCGTCAATACAACATAGGAGGATAGGATATTATAGGTCTACCAGGATCTTATGGTAATAAAAGTTAAAAAATAAGCGATTTATATCAAAATGTTATCTGTCAACTGAAATTTCGAGGAATTGTTTTGTTGGTGAACCAAAACGTTTTACTTCAATTTCCCCAGTATTACGAAAGTCTCATTGAAAGTTTTATTGCCATCAGATCATGGTAGACCTATAGTGACATAAACGTGTGTTTTTTAAGGCGTGAGCATATACGACTTTTTAATCCTAACAAGAGACAGCAAATTAATAGACGTTTATTTCAAACAAATAAGTGTTTTATATTAACAGTTCATCATGATTATCATCAGCTCCGTCCACTGCTGGAAATAGGCCTCTTCAAACGCTAATGTGATAGTAATAGTTATCAATGAATGTGAAATGATTTACTGTTACTTTCATATAAATCAATAACACTGCTTACCTTCAATTTATGATGTTCTGGACAGTATATACAGCCTGATAGGCTTCGTATTTTCTCAATATAAGCATTGATATTCGAAGGTCAATGACAGTTTTACTTTTAAGTTCTGTATTTTAATACAGAACAATCTTATGTGGACGCAAAGAGCCCTCCTGGTTTATCCCAACAAGGTAGGGTTATTTCCAGGAATGTAGGCAAGTTCTTCGTAATCCGAGGAGGTCGAAACGTAGGTTTCATATTCGAGTGTTGACCCAAATAACGTTTTTAGATAAAAAAAAGTATTGTGGACTAAGTCTTTAAAAACACACAGTAAAAGGGGATCTAAGATAGATCATAATAGGTAATACTAGGTAGTAAAATGAGTTTGCTTAGAAAAATTCCGACTTATAAACACGTACGGCCGTGACTAATGCAATTTGTCAAGGTTCAAGTAACGTAGGAAAACCTACGAATAAAAAACCAAGTGCAAGAGGGACTCGCGCAGCGTCACTGGTTCCGAATAAACCTATTCTTTAAGATTAAATAAATACTATGAAGGAAAATTTTAAGTTTTTCGGAAGTTCTATGAGGGCTATAAATTACTTTATATGCAATTTTCAGAGTCTGTGTTCACGGGTAAGTTTTGTTTCATTTACGATTAACGAACATTTTCGGATTGCGTTGGACTTTTTTATTATTTTCCAGCTGTAAGGGACAGTTGCACAACTGAACAGTTTCTTTTGTTAATTTCAGCTTCATACGTTCACGCATTCCTGAGAAAATGGGTCTAGACAGACTGATAGAAAAACAGCCAAGTAGACAAGGGAACAATATACTGATCTTGTAATGGTTTCGTATTGTTCTTTTTAAGATATGGGACAGTAAAAAATTAAACATTGTGTGACTGACGTCGTTTCTTTTTTTCCTTTTCCTCTTTTGTATATGCCAAAGAAAAGTCAAGTTTTTAAGTAACTTTTGCTATCTGTAAGAGAGTTTATGTTTCCAAAGGTTAAATTATAGTGATGAGTTTATGATTGCAGAAAGAAATTTTATTATAGAAACGTTCGACGACACCGAATTAATCTTCATAAAAAAGAACGCACTAAGACAAAAGCAGTAAATCATGTTACAAATTCAAGCAGAAGAATAACTCGTTAGTTTGCTTTATATGGAAGCGGCGGCGGTGGCGGCTGTCGACAATTTTCAGTGCAGTAGCGTTTTTCTCTACAGATACCTAAGATCAAATGATTAATAGATACGAAATATCAAAATGCATTTTTCACGATCCATGGTAGACTGCGCAATTAATGGCAAGCTGATACTAGTTAAATTACTTGTATATTAATGTAATGCTTATTATAGCAATTCGGTGATCATTTAAAAGTACGTACAGGTGTCTATATGTTGATTTTCATCAAAACTAAATCTAATCTCATCGCAAGTCTAGTTAATTAAGAACATCACAATAATTAAATTAGTATTTTCACGTTTCATTAATTATACACACCAATATATGTACACCCACACATATTATGTACCTACAAAAAAAATGTATATTAAATTTCTATCAAAACCTCATTTTTCTTCCACAATTTGCAGCATTAAGTAAGCAGTAAATGATCGGTGGTTGTAGCTTTTGACTGGCTCCCTAGCGGGATGCGGAGACGAGGAAAACTAATGCACACATGGTGGCGTGGCACCGTCCATCCGTGGACTCCAAGCTAGCATTTATTGTGCGGCGAAGATGGCAGCGCTGGACAAAGGGAAATGGAAGGAGATCTGGTGGGCCCTATGTAACCTTCGAGTATGCTAGAACTAATTTAATTAAAGAATATCTGGTATGCCAGTTACGTAGGTATGCCAGTTACGTAGGGCAGAAACGTATTGAAACGCAAATAGTTTTGCTGATATTCTGTTGCAGTTCATATTTCTGTAGGGAACAAGTCAATGCAAATCTATTAAACTAGTTGTTCTAATTCCTGAAAAAACAATAAATTTAACACTCAAGCTGAAACTCATTAGCGCCGTGGGAATCAGCTCCGACGGTTTTCGGCCAGCTGTAAAGCGGTTACATTCTTTTTCCAACTTTTCGTCTAGACATTGTATATTTTCAAGTAGGTGGTTTGGAGAGGTCGTATAACACAAGTTGTATTGTGCTCCGAATAAAAAACCTCAAGATAAATAAAATTCCGAGACAATTTAAAATGCTATTTCGCATGAATTATAAGCTGCCCTCAACGAAAGTACCTAACTGTGCCAACATGTAATAAAATAATGAATATGCAAATTAAATTGTTATTTGACGAAACCCTTGGCTCTTGAGTCCTCAAAAGTTAAATTCGGTCTTTGTTGTCGTTCATTGAGACCCTAAATAGCTAATTTTCATTTTCAAGAAACCTGCATGTTAGTAGTCTTCGACGAAAGTACACCCACATGAATTATGAGGGGCATTTTTTACTAGATTGTTAGATGTCTACCAAAAATAACAAATATACACTTCACGCCTTAATTCCCAAAGCAAGGTAATGCTGACTTCCTTGGTAAATGCCCAGGGTTCACCACTTAATG
This sequence comes from Conopomorpha cramerella, assembly GCA_012932125.1. Taxonomy (NCBI): domain Eukaryota; kingdom Metazoa; phylum Arthropoda; class Insecta; order Lepidoptera; family Gracillariidae; genus Conopomorpha; species Conopomorpha cramerella. The sequence continues at coordinate 25,498 of SJJU01008334.1, read as the reverse complement.
TTATACTTGTATATTAAGGAACTAAAATTAATTTAACTTTAAGCCATTTGGGAACGATTGCTAAACATGCATCGATTATTAAAGGTCTTTCTAAACCTGAAAAAAATAGGCGTCCTCAAACGAGGACGATGTGCTCATATGGTATAAAAAATGTCAAAGCATCCTTTGTCAATTTAGATAGTTTTCAAACGTAATATACATTTCCAGTACGCTCTAGAGTTGCATACAGTACACTTCAACTATTTTGCAATTTTTTTAGCAATAAAATCGGATCCATACGATCCATGTACCTCATGATGATGATACGATCTACTTTCTTGACACTTAGGACATGTCAGCGCCAAGCGTTACTATAGTGACATCATATAATTTTATAAATGAAACCTACCACCGCTTCATACCAGGAATGGCCACACGGTAAAGTGAAATCGATTGTTTAGCTTGATCAACACCTCCCATCCCGGCAAACAGTTGCTAACAATGGAAACTTGACAATCTTCATCCAGGGACCAGTAAAGTTTATCTCGCGGAAGATGATATGATCACTTTTTTATTTCGTCTGGAATTTATAATATCTGAATAATTCTGAGACGCATATATCAGTCTAATTTAATCTATCTAATCTCGTTTTTTATAGGTTTTATGTTTTCTAGAGGGTTCTTTACGATTTTCTAACTTTGCAAAACACCGTCACACTCAATATGATACACTTGATATATAGGCGCGAAAATAATCTATATACCCGGTGTACAATATTGAGTTATAACATCTGTGCGCGTTTCATTAAAATATGATCTACCTAACCGTCACACTATCCATACGATCGTAATATGGATCATACTTGTGCCACAATGCTCCAGATCTTGTTCGCATGGCTGTTTTCTTTGAAATGTAGATAGTAGCTTATAATCCTAACTATCCCAAACATCACTATGCATAAATATTTTTACACGAAGAAGAACATCTCGCGGCAGTCTGTTTATCACTAATTCATCCTCATAATTTTTTTCATCAGTGAAGTAATTGGGCGGGGTAGAATAATCGCTAAATCGTACTCCAGATCATCATCAGATTGGCGTATCAAATCAGGCAGTGCGTCTTCTAGTCCTCTTTATCTGTTACCGATCTTAAAAACATCCCATGTTCTTTTACCAAGTGATTCTGAAGGAAAATGTATGATGTGATTTTTACCTTCATGTGGCCATCGTCCCCGTTTGGGGACGCTTTAAAAAAGTCAAAGAAAAATATGATCTAATGAACAAAATAGTACGAAATGTATCATGGTTTGCAAAATAGATTAGGACTCCAGTAAAATACAATAGAAACTTTCCGACTAAAACTATTTCACATATAAAAAGGTAATTTATTCGGTGAGAAGTTATATTTTTTATTACAAAAAAATACCTAATAATCAGTGTTTACCCAATTATTATTGGAAAATAGATGCTGTGACTCTAACTTCGTGAACACTCTTGAGGACAATAGTTAAATGAAAAATAATACCTTCAAATAATTAAAAAAAAACAAGAAGTAATGCCGTGCCCAAGTAGGCACGGCCGTCTCAATAGGGAGATTGCTTCCGAAGTACCCGTAAACAAATTACTGGCTCAAATAAAGAACTTGAAATTATGACGCAGCGTTGAAACAGTACCGGAATAATCAAATATATTACTGTGCTGTACTACAACCTTTACACTGCTGGGTATATAGATAACTAGGTGTTATAAGTCACCAAGAACGTTCAATGGATTTAAATCACTACACGACAAGTCGTAAAGCAAGTATTCCCTCAGCTAAAACAACAAGTGACGGAACTGAACCCATTAAAACTTATTCCCAGGGCTAATTAACCGGGAACCTAAGAAAATGGCGGCGAATCTCGAAAACAATGTCTACGGACGCCTAGTTAGGTAGTATACTCAAGCCCGTATGAAAAAGTAGGTAAGTACTAATTATTCAGTGTTGGATGTTAAATTAAATAAATTAATGAATATTTTAAAACAATAAATACGTTGCTATCATACCATGTTAAGTAGCTAAAGCACTTGTGTAATGGAAATCAGACAAGCTGATATTCTTATGTGCATTTTATTAAATACCTACTTATAATGTAAATTAAAGGGTGAGTCTGTGGTCCAGTTGGTCGGTTACTTGACTGGCAACCCCGGTCGCGTGTTCGAGGCCGGCTACTGGGCGTGTACCAATGAAATTATATTTCAGAGCCTGCGTACGCAACTCATAGCGGCGGCGATGGGCTGTAACGTTGGGTTAAGTACACCTGGTGAACAGTGCCTCTGCCTACCTCGCTTTGAGATTAAAAGGCCTAAAGTATAACAAATAATCACCCAGACACATCCAACAATTACTTCAAAGCTCATCACTTAAGTACCTGTCAGCGTTGAGAATCCAACCCACGTAAGAAAGAATGCTATCTCATCTCTTTTTAAATACTGTAAAAGGAAATAAATTAATAAATAATGAAATCAGCAGTACATAAAATATCACTGAGCTAGTCCGAACCTATACCGATCAAGCCCTACCATGAGGCCTTAAAGCAATATTGTTAAAGGTGTGTGACAGAGATAGTGTTATACCACCCATCTAGCTAATAATATTACTATACGACGAACATTCTGTCTACATATTATGTATGTTTAAAAAAGTATTTGCCCTATACCTAGAGAATATCAGTATCTGAGACTCATAGTACTGGGTGGCTTGAGAGTTGGCAGGGTAGTTTGAAGTTAGATTACGTTGCAATGTACGGGATATTATTATTACTATTATAACAAGTATTTCTTGTTATTTATTTATATTAATTTCCATATATCTTAAGTCTATGACATGACCCTGTTAGGGCGTTGCAAAAATAACAATAATAGAATTTAAATAAATTGTAACATAGATTTTTAACATGCCTATTATAGTACATTAAGTTACCTACTGCATAACATGACCGTACGGGGCCAGATCGGTAAGGTCATGATAAAGTTCGTACTACGTATGATGCGGCGAAAGATTCCAATATCGTGAGGATAATCGTCAGACGTACAGATAAATGAATACACTCTTTATTGAAAACTGAAGGTATGTAACAAATGTAAAGAATTACAACGAAAAGATTGCAAAAGGGAACCTTGTCAACCTGTTTTATGCACCGGAAATCAAATTCATAAGCAATGAAGTGAAAACGGCCATTGCAACATGCTACTCATCTATTTATTAATTTCAATTCCCCAAAGTCAATCTCCCAAAGAAATCATAGAAACATTATAAACATGATTTTTCGCTGTGGTTAGTGAAAAGTAAGTTCATAGGTAGTTCAAGATTCAAAACTTCTACAACTTGATTTATGTTTCAAACATAAACTTGCCTACAAGTTAAGTATTGGCATTGGAACCAGTCCCCTTATTACGGTTTGATTATGATCATGGAAATCGTATTCTTTTCAGCTAAAGTACAAGATGCAAAGCCATATCCATAACCACAGTATAATCGCAATAGGTCCTAAGTTTTGAGTCGCCGCCTAGTCAGGTGCGGCTCTCGTCTAGAACTGCGTGCTTCTTCAATTATTCAGGACCAGCCAAGGAATTATTGAATAAAGCGACAGACGTGACAAGGGGAACCTAACTCTTTGATGGAAAAAATACTTGACATCGTTGGTTTTCTTTAACAGCATTAGTAACGTATATCATTCAAAGGTAATTGGAGTAGAATAAATTGACGTAAATGTCAAGTCTACTCAAATTTTCTTTCGCACAACTCTCCGATTCCAGGAAGCGCACTTTTGTACATAGAATTCTATCAAATCGTGATCGTCTTCACCAACAAAAAGATTACAAAGTACAATTCCAAATCATTTAATATGAAACTCAAAGTACCGACTTTTTAATTCATCATTGACTCATCAACGCCCAGCTCAAAGCCTTTTTATGATGTTTACGTGAGATAAGACTGAAGGTGCGAGTATAGCAAATAATCGAATTACGTTTTTTTTTTTCAATAGGGGAGCGATTGGAGAGAGGGGGGAGGGAATTTTCACTCCGAGAGGTATTAAGTTAATGAACACACCGGAATAGTTGCTCACATTATATCAAGCACAAGTTCGATCGTGTATCCTGCTCTAATCTTTGGGATGGATCAGCAAAATACCAGCTTGAGGCTCTGGGGGCAATACAGTGGCGTGCTAGAAGGCTCATAGGTGACGACAGGCTGTTTGATGCTCGGCTACAAAGCGTAGAGCATCGCCGCAAGGTTGCGAGCCTATCTGTCTTCTTTCGAGTGCATTTCGGAGTGTGCTACGCAATTGCATAACCTAATACCCCCATCGCGTTTTTACAATAGGACAACCAGGAGAACAGCAAAACGTCATCCATACCAGGTGGATTTACCATTTACGCGAACCAAGCGGTTTGCGTTTACCTTCATAGTGCGAACCATCAGTATGTGGAATGACTTACCGGAGTCAGCTATGTTTCCTACGCAGTACAGTCTGTAGGTTTTCAAATCGGGGGTGAATAGGTACCTAATGACATCAGGCAGGTCAAACGCTTGTTTATTGTGTTTAAAAAATATGATGAAGGATGAAGAAAATTATACTTATTTCCAAACTTTTCTGGGAACTGCTCTCAGAGGAATTTCGTAAATTGATATCGATGGGTAAGTAACTGTCATTTCGTGAATTACGTTACTGTCTGGTCGTCTATGACGCGATTACAGGGAAAGCACATTAAAATAAAGGGAAAGCTGTTAATAATAAAATGTATGCATCAATATTAAATTGCAAATAAAAAAAACCCTATTTTTAAATAAATGTTCGTGTCGGGTCATTTCATTTCATACACCAATGGAACATATTTGTATAAACTCGAATTTTTATCTCCACTTTCAACAAATTGTCATATTTACATAAAACAGTTTGATATAATACATTACTTGGACATATTTACTTAAGTAATTTTTTTTATCCCCACTTTAAACCCCAATAACTTTTTAGCGGGTGAGCCGATATCGATCAAACATACATAACACGCTCGATCAAATCAGCTTCAAAAAATACTTTACTGCAATATAGCTTAACTCTTTCCCGGACAGTAAACGCCTATAGGCCTCATAACAATAAAACATCTATTGTGTTTATTTTACTGTCCGCCAAAGTGTTAACTAATAAGTTCGAGAGTTACGATGCCACAGATAGACACACATACAGGTACACAGTCAGACACACAGACAGACACGTCAAACTTATAACACCCCTCTCTTTGCGTGGAGGGTTAATAATATTTTACTTCGAAGTATTTATGTTTCGAAAAAAATATAATATTTATTAACATTTTAGGGCATTGACTTATTATATAAATAACTTATGTTTATCGAAAATAGAAAACGTTCCTGAAAAAGTAAGGAAAATGTGGTTACAGCCAATTTTGCTTATAAGTGTATTTAAGCGCTCTGATGGATAGTCCCTAGGGTGGTGGTAACCAACTGTGGTTTCACCCTAGGGACTATCGATCAGGGCGCTGTTCGATACGTCCCAGTTCGTTTCCGAGATATAGTTATTTTAAGAAAAGGAAATTATTTTCGGTATATACCTACCTATTACCCACTTATTGGTGCAAAATGGTTTGATACAACATATTATTCCTACTCACATTTTATGGGTCCTATTATTACGGATAAATAATTAGTGGCGAATTGAAACCGGCCTTTAGTCATAAGAATGCATACAAGCTACTTCTACGATCCTTACTCTATCCCACAACTTAGTCATCTTCATTGGTATCGTTTATTTTCAAAATTCGAATGTGATAATTTATGGACGGAATGAAAAAAACAAAAGAGGCAGGGGCAAGAAGACGCACACGTCTCCAGAGACTGACAAATACACCGAGAGTCAGGCAGGGTTTGAGTGGGGGCGGCTTGTCACTAATTATTTTTCTAAAGATCTTCCTCTTAGAAACAATGGTGAAAATCGATTCGGAGAAAGGTATTTTCATCGATGACGTCAAATATAAAAAAATATAATACCAACATTATGATTATTGATGGCTTGTGATTCTTTGTCTGTGGGGACATAGAGATGACGCCACTGTGTCTTGTTTTCGCCTTCATTACATTTTCTTCGTTCTAGATTCTGTTTTGGCGATGAATCCAAATGGATCGTTACGCGTTCATAAAACTGTAACCATACCATTCGGTAATCCCTTTCAGATCACTAGCGTGTGAATGAGACGTAGTAATGTAAATCGCGTGTGAAGCGAGAAAAAGAAAATATATGTATATCTTTCGCACATTAGGTCGTTGTGGTTGAATGATTATTGCTACCACGTTAGTCTAAGTCTGGCTGTAAGTATCTACTAAAGACTGCAAATAACCCTATTTCTGAAGACAAATGTGGCCTAAGTATCTACTTTGTTCTAGCTGAAATAGGTCGAGGTAGTCGCGGATGAAGGGTTATATGTATATTTATAGTTGTGCTGTAACAATAACTAACCATCAAGACCTTAGCACACCATTTAGTACTTACTTTTAAACATTCATGCGTATTCAATATGTATTGGCGTAATAAATCTAAGTAACTTAACTCGCGGAACTGGCTGAACTACCGGGACATTTCTTTTGAGCTTAAAGACCAAGTGTCCTGCGGATGCTGAACTTGTGACTTATCCGAAAATTATTTCCGGGAGGTATTTTTTTGTCACGAAATATTTTCATACAAAACTTAAGTAGTTTCATATCCATACCCACAAAAACTAGTGATCCGACCTTTTCAGATATACATAAATCACCAGCCTGAATGGGACACGATTTTAAGAAAACTCCTCATCGGGAACTTTTTTTTGGGAGTGTTCATCCTCTGTTTTCTCTGTTAAAGGTTTTACAGTTAAAGTATCTAGTTACTTATTTTGTTACAATTTGCCAAAATAGAGCCATCGAATCCATTGATATAAAAACAATGGCCTAATTTAGTTTCTTCTTCTGTGTCGCAGCGCAGATTCTTTTGGCCGATATCCAAGTTTTGGATTTCTGAAGGCCTGTGAAGTTATTGTGTCTAGTCGGATTTACTTACTTTTTCTGGGTATTCTGTAACTTTTCGCGATTGTGCAGAAACTCAGCAGTTCGTTAATAGGATTTACTAGCACTTGCAATTTTTGCGATTGTTGTTCAACTGTAAGGTGTTTTAGTGCGGTGTGTTAGTTCGTTATCGATATTTACCTTAAAGCGCAATTGTAAGTGTTATTTGCGGAGTGATAATCAAACGGGCGTCGCGTGGTGGACATATATACACTTCAGAGGAGAAGGATGATACTACATACATAATTATCTCAATTAGTCAGGGTCACGGCATATCCTTTGCGCCATTGACAGTATGGTGGCGTGAAACATATTCGAGTACGTTTCAACTTCCGTCAGATACCTAATCTGGTCGATGTATGTCCATCTGCTGTGGCCTGAGCTGGTTCGGGATGTGTAAGTCTTTTCAAATAGTGATCATTTTAGTTTAATTTTGTAACAAATCTTGTCCAAAGATGTTTAAAAGTGAGCCCTAAACCAGTCACATCTATAATAAAATACCCCGTGCTTCCAGGCGCAGGATTATCACCACGCTACACTTTACATATCAAGGATACGCCTTGTGCCAGTTTATATTTATAACTTAACTAGTGACTCTTATCTATTCTCTTTATAAAACGATGGGAGAGTTCTCATTTGTTCCAAAGAACAAGACGTTATTGTTGAACAGTAGTCTGTTCATCATTTTCCTTCTCTAGGAAAAGTGGGAGAGAGAGATATACCCAAACCCATAAACGACTGGGAGGTGACGGCTATTGTTGTTAGTTAAACTTTCAAAGTGATTAACTAAGGAGTTTAAAATGCGAGCGAATATGATTGGATACACAATTGACAGAGACGTAAGTAGAGAAACACAAGTATGTCACTGGAAAATTGCATTTAACGATCCTCGATGATGGCTTAGCATGCAAGCCAATTATCTCAGGGTGAGTCTAACCGGGTTCTGATTTCAAAAAGAATGTCATCGGTATGACACCATAAACCATAATACTAATAAAGTGAGTTTACATTTAGCTATCGTCTAAACTTTAGTGCTAAATCATTTTTGCGTTCAGTTTGTGTGAAAAATAATTCTTGACAAAAACGAGGACCAAATATAAAGAATGGGTCGTCGTAAGATTATATAGAATGAATAAATAGAAAATATAATGTGTCTACTTTTGTTTTTTTTTATACAGCAGATATCAACAGTCGTAAGTTACACTATCAGCTGTTAATATCTTTAAACTATTGCTATACATATACACCTAGAAGAAATCGCTCTTAATGATTGGGTCGCATTTTGCAATCTTTAACAAAGTCCACTACACAAACCGTATGTACTGTGCAATAAAGAGTACATTCCTTCACACAGTCGAGTCATAGGAAATGCAGAAAATAAAAATGCAATTAAGTTTAGAACATTTATTTAATGTATTTCCTTCTATCAATACTTCCATGATAATATGTCATGTCGTATTGATGCAACAGAAAATCATTTTTCTATTAATGAACATCGAACATAAAATATACAAAACTGTTAGAACATTAACTGTAAGACAACTACCAGATTAAAAGTTTTTTCTTAAGAAATTTAAATATAGTTTAAATTAGGTTTTAAGATGTAGTAGCAATCACAGATGGGACTAAACGATTACAGGGAATAAAACATTTTTGGTCTTAATTAAGTATTACAAGATTTAAAATAGGTTCAGACGATCCTATAATATAAAAGATTATTTTTACAAATTTGATCATTACATTTACGCATCTTAATTAAAATTGAGACGCTTAAGGCACAGAATAATTATCCATTTAAACTAGATACAGTTAATATTAATCTATTTAGACACTCTTGGTAACATTTCCTTAGATCAAAATTTGATATGTACAAAAATATCGTCATTTCTTCACTATCTACGGAAAAGTCTTTATTCCACACAATATGTTGCAAACCGTAACTAAACTATTTACAAAAATAGTGGGTTATCGCTTTTGATTAAGTTATTGAAAATTAATTAGGTATTAAATTATATGAACAAAGGATCATTGAATAATTGAAAGAAAACAACAATATCTTTAACATTTTTAACTGTTAAATAATATACCGTATACGATCTTATCATTAAAACGAAATTTAAATGCAATAATAATGATTTTACAAAACTATTTGTGATACAGAAAGTAATAATAGAAAACGAACATATAGTAGTTACAATACATTGTACAAAATCAATTTGTAAAATGAGTTACTTTCTAAACAATACTTAATACGAAAGAAACACACAATGAGGCTGTGAAAATAATAAATTAACACAGTATGACAACATTTAACCGTAAACTGTTCAACTCATACGCCACTAGCACATTGGCACATTTTCACTAGATGTTTTATCAGTTTTAAAAAAGGCCGGCTCAACTAGAACCGGTACTCCTCAAATCAGGCATGCGAGTTTTCCCTCCGCTGCTTCTCCAGCTCTTTTCTGTGGTTGTGACGTTTATTCGCTATGATTGCTATGAACACTATTACAATCGCCAAAGCTACTAACACACCTATCCACCAATATGTACTATATGAAGCTTCTTTAGGTGTCGAATCTTCTTTTGATCACCTTTAGCGACAACTTCTAAAACACCAACTGTAGATGATTCAACATTGTGTTTCATATTAACGTTATCGTCTTCGATCACGTTCTCTAGTATACTATCGTGTGTACTGGGAGATTCTGTTTCGATTACAGTTTGAGGTATTTCGTTAACTGACGGAGGTTCTTCGGGTGGAGGTTCCTCGTAATCAATTGCGTTCTCGGAGTTCGCTGTGGGATCTAGTTGGCTGTCAATGTAGTCGTCTAGCAACTTGAAATAGTCTGTTAGACCTGTGGCGTCTACATTCTGCTCTCTCTCCAAAATAGAACTTATCATCTGCGGCCATGGATTCACGAATCCTTTGATCATAACGTCGCTGCAATGTAAAATAAACATCATGAATGCAACAAAAACAACTTTTAGTTTTTTTTAATCCGTGTGATGGATTTAGAAATTTGTGTGTATGTGCATGAGTGAGTGTGTACATGTGTGATGCTCATAGCAATGAAACTTTAATTATAAAAGTGTATAATTTCATCATACTTACTGAACTCGTTTATGATTTTCCGACACGTGTTGAACTAAATCATCATCGTCTGACATCAGCTCCTCCGCAAAGGAATGATAAATCTGATATTTCAGGATAAGACCCATGAAGCTCCTGTAAAATAAAGAATATAAACTCAGTTGATTCGGTGAACTTATACATAATATTTACCAGGCCCCATCTAGCTTGACATTTTTTTTGGAAATTATTATGGAATTAGATTAAAATTAGTGATATTTGTGTAGCCCACCGTAAAAATTTCTTAGGCCATATCTATGGCCTAGAGAGACAATACAGTTAAATAGAAATTTAAAAAAAGAACAATGTTCGTTAGATATGTAAACACAGCCTGATACACAAATATCCTTGTGTGCTGGTCTGGAACGTAAAAATAATCATGGCATATACAATTCTTCCAAATAGAACGTAACAGATTTTTGAAGTACGACAGGAACTGCTTGCTGATGTGCTGATAATCCAGCTCCCGTACTCCTACTATTCGTATATAGTCAAACCCTCAACTGCAAGGTTAAAAGTGACATAGAACATGGATCGTAGAGGTTATAAAAAAATAAATACAGAATTTTATTTCCAAAGCGAGGTAGGCCGAAGCCTTTTATAAGAATCAATCGCCCACAGTCCACCACGCGAATTTAACCCAACGTGATACAGGATGAGCCCATCGCCGTTATAGGCTTCACAATCTGTGGTATATGGGTTTCACCGCGATGTTGTCCTTCACCGTATAAGCGTTGAGTACAAATAATACCCATCGGTACATAACCAACAAACTTCCGATCGCAGGCTGAGCACTAGGCCCCTCGAAAATTTAATGCACCAGAGTTCCTTCGATAAGTGTACGACGGGCTATTCGGCCATAACCACTCAGCTGTTGATATTTATTTAACCAAAGTTAACTCACCCTAACAAAGGTTCGTTGAACAGCACACTTGGTTCGCCTAGAATGTCCACATCTGAACCTTCCAACAATGAAAACTCTTTTCGAAATTCGCTCCAACTCTTGATTGTCTTCGAGGGTGTTATCGTCCCCTTCAATACTTGCAGTCGCCACTCATCCGCCGCCAAGTAGTAATTTAACCTGTCCAATAAAAACTTCAACAGTTAGTAGGAAGTTCCAACAAAGACATTAAGAGAACAAACTTTTAGAGTTAATAATCTTTATTTTGAAACTAACTTGGGAAGATCGCGAAGAGCTAAAATTAGCTGCAGCACGAGCCGATGATGATTCGCATTGTTTTGGTAGTTGAATCTCGAAATTGGATATAAACCGGCGCGATCTAGCGCATGCGGCGTTATTGACAATAGCGATGCGAATCCTGAAATGGCGTCGAACAGAGCTGAAACAACGAAACATTAATTTTTTATGAGTGCATACGTAGGTAAGGTATGTAACCTTAAATTTCAACGGACTAAAATGAAAACCTATTATTTTCTTTCGAATCCAATGTATCGTTTAATCCCCTTACCAGTTTATGCGTTGTAGCTTAATTCGAAACTTAGATTATCTTAGGAATAGTTGTAATACATTTATTAATTAGGACCGAAATGTGACAATAATGTTTAATTATGTCATAAGCCTTCACTTTTAAGGATTAAAATGTGTGAGTATGTTGGAATATATTTTTATTCTCTTAATACCGCTTGCATAGATGCGATGAATATTATTTTTGGTTTTTTTTTCATACTTATGAGTTTTGAAATAAATAAGACAATCTATACTAATATTATAAAGCTGAAGAGTTGGTTTGTTTGAACACGCTAATCTCAGGAACTACTGGTTCGAATTGGAAAATTATTTTTGTGTTGTATAGACCATTTAAACAAAGATAAATACTTATTATTAAACCAAACAAAGATAAATACTCATTTTTATGCGGAGCAATTACTCCAACCTGCATTTTCTCTTTAAAATAATATTATGATACGACAACGTCAGTATAATCTTTTTTCATTTACAATAGATAATGTTAAACTTGCACGCCTACTATTAGTAGGTAAGGAAAATGATAAAAACTTTTTAAAAAAAATTTTGATCAGCAGAAAAAAAATTAACAAAAGAAGATTTACAAAAGATGTAATTCGAATATAAGTGGGCATGTCCTTCCATCAAATCAGTAACGTCTTGTATAAGGGGAGAGTGAAAAGTGCGAAAAACAATGGTAATTTGTTCCATGAGAATATTTATGTATATTAGGGCAAGAGAGGTGAGTCATAATCGAAGCAGCTGGAAGTCTATTGTCTCTGCTTACGTTTTTGAGAGACACACGTGAAATTATGTACATGTATTTTGATGTATAATTATTATAATGGGTATGTATCTATTTAATGTGTATCAACTGTATTTATCAAACTCACCCGAATATCTGTTAGCTTCTCGTAGGATATAAGTATTGTTTCTGTATGTGGCTGTCATTTCTTTGTATTTTATCTTCATGACGTCCTCGTGTGCATCCATGTAGTGTCCAATACTGACATCTTTACATGTAAACACCTTAATTTTGTTCGGTTTGCAGGAATCAATGATAACTGTAGGGCAAGTTCCATTGAATTTTGATTCTGTCCATATGTTTTTTTCTATAGGCTGAAAGCCCATTTTTTCCACGAGCCTCGCAGCTGTTTTGAATGCTTCTTTCCCTCCGAGATTCTAAAATGAAAATGTTGATTAGACTTTGATTAATACTTTTTCGCATGCGAAATAAACTTTATGATAGAAAGCTGTAGAACGGTGTTATTCTTCGTGTAAAAAAAAATATCGTCTCCATACCAAATAGACAATTGTCTCGGAAGATGACATTTTGTATGAAGATATAATAGATAGAATATCAGCAAGATAAACCTAGCTAATGTGTTTATGTGTACATCCAGAGAAATCAGAGACGTGGAGTGAAAGAAAAGAAAAAACTGTCTGATAAGTAGACATCTATAACATAGGATATTAGGAACTTATTAGAAATTCGTGAATCAGGACCTTAGTTAGGCATACTGTATATGATTGTGAAACTCAAAAGTAAGAAAACAATATAGCATTCTCGCCCAAGCAGTAAATGGAATTATCGTTTTTGGTTTGCTGTTAACAATTCGTTCGTGAAATAGGATCAAGTCTCATAAAATATTAAATTACGAGAAATCCGATAGCAAGAACAGATGTTAGCGACTTTCGGTTTTTATGAATTGGACGACGTTCTTAAAGTAACGTACGTACGTGTACGTTTCTATGAATTGTAAGACCATTGGTAATATCTTACTTTTAATTGAAGCTGAGCATGCAGCTTTTGGTATATATCTGCATGTTGTGGCAAAACACTTTCAATTATATTCGACCAGTCGTTGCCAGTTAAAGATCCTGCGAACAAAAAAAAAACATTACTTTCACACAATTCCTCTTGATCGTTGATCATAACAGATGAATACCTACACGGTCCGACAAGAATTTTTCGGCGTGTAACTAAGTGATTTTTATTTATTTAGCATTATTGAAAACATACAGCTAATCATAACATTTATGTTCTTTGTTATATATACGTTGTATATTAGCGAAACAATGCTGAATATATTTTTTCTTTCGAACGCTTTCTTAGTTTGTTTTAGGTGTTTAATTTATAAAAGGAAGCATTATCCATTAAAATAAGACACCATTTGGCGCCAAACTTTTTCGTCACAAGCAAAAACATCCTTGTCACACTTTACACTAAAATAAGCGACACCAATTTCCAAAGAAAAAGTTTAACCAGTTAAACACAACTAGCTAAGTCCTAGTCAAGGTAGTCCCTAGGGAACACTGTTACAAATATTTCACGTCTTTGGCAAATTGCCGCACGCTTTAGTTCAGCGTTCCGACCGCGGTTTCAATCGTAAATTATGAATAACTTTTGCTCAAGTGTGACTCTTTAGCTCGCGAGAAATGCAACACAGAAATAAGAAAATTTGAATTCCCTCAGAGCTAACGGAACAGTAATTTGTACGGGGTTTTAATATTTGAGCGGGGAAATGCAAAAATAACTTATTTAAGAGACGCCGTACTTAGAAACATCTGCTGTTGTTGTTTTTTGTTCTATTGTCTATGTTCTTTTTGCGAATGCATGAATGTCTGTCTGCTAGCCCCAGTGCTCTACTATGCTTGCATAATGCAGTGGTTATAAATATCTCAATACATGGCTACAAAATTGAAATATGTAGTTTAGGATATTTTTATTAAGAATAGGTTCAGTTTCTTTACAAAATGTATTTCTTGAACTTGAATTTTTTATTTTCCTTTTTTTTCGACGACTAGCGGCCCGCCCCGGCTTCACATGAGTGCAATGCTGATGCTAAGTGTTTCTCAACTATTATAACGCATACACAATACAATATACAAACCTTCCTCTGGAATCACTATCCACTTATTAGAAGAGAACCGCATTAAAATCTGTTGCGAAAATTTAAAGATACAAGCATATAAAGGGACAGACAGCGGAAAGCTTGCTTTATACTATGTAGTGATTTGACAAATTCTAAAAGTGATCAAAAAATCTAGTCCTTGAGGAGTCATAATACCTATTAGAACAAAACGAATAGGTATGTTTTGTTCAAGATTTTCCATCCCTTCAAGTGCTGACCAAATCATAATACAGGAAATTGAAAGCTTGGTCGAGATATCCAATAACCGGGTTTCCTGATAAACAAAGCGCCAGACTCTATCTCACAAACACGCACATCTAGCATAACCCAGTATTTTACTACACAATTTTCGAGATTGCAAAAAAATAAACACTATTTTTCTTATGTAAATATTATAAAATAAACTCTAAAACCAGTATTTGTTTTATGAAAGTGGTAAAAATCTAAAACCTGTGTGAGTGGGAACATTACTGAAATATTTTTTTAGCAAATGTTTTTAAAAGAGATCGTAGAAGGTAAAAAAAACTATTACGCGTTTACGACCAATAAAAAAACTGTTAGGAAATACGCAATCCAAAAATAGGTATGTAAATACTGTAATACGATTGATGCATCATGTATATCTCTCCGCCTCTTAAAATAATATAATACATTGTAATTGATACGACTAGATTTTAATAGCATTAATCTCCCGAGACATGTCACATGTAATCTGAACCCAAATTAACACATTGGCGGACAGTAAAAAAACACAATAGTTTTTTTATTGTGTGTCGGGAGAAGAGTTAAGATACACCATACTGTAGCAGGTGGCGGTACGTCCATAGAAGCAAATAAGCTCTGCATACCCTGGCAAATTGACTAAAACAATTAGCGTAGTTAGGTATCTATAACACATTTAGTCGTCACGTAGGTACTGTAAATTAGGCAATTTATCAATAACAGAATTTCGGTTATTTAAAATGTGTATCGAAAACACAAATTCGCTCTAGACCAATCAAAACACTAATCTCTCATTAATCTATTCTTCCGCGTGTCAACGAAAACAAATTCGTGCAATGTTGCCTCATCGTTCCATCGATAGGTAACACAAATTTCGCCTCAACCAATCAAAACATAGTATTTAGCGCATCAACGAAAACAAATTCATGGGACGTTGCCGCTTCGTTGCATCGTCTAGCCCGGGGAAGCTGCTAGACCTCAAGCTTCCTATTTTTTCTCTTTCTCTGTATACATCCCTTTCACCTCGGTCTATTAGCGCGGAGCGTTACTATGAAAAATATGGAGAAACTTACGCCACAGCGTAAGCGCAGCTTCTTTCGCGTTTTTTCATACATTATTGGAACAATAAGGGCTAGAATGCTTTGACAGTGCGAAATTATGTGCGACAGAGAAAGAGTGTGTGTCGTGTGTGTGAGCGAGCGGATGAGAGAGAGGGTGCCGGCCATGTTGACATATTGCAAGTATTGTTTATTTATATTGGAGTATGCATTGTTTTAGGTTATGTTATGTACGTTCATTCGCGCCTTTATTTTATAAAATAATTAAATTAGACAAAAATGGAGACTAAGGTGTGAAAGTGATGTGTGTAAAAGTGTTTGTTTACAAATGTGGGTCGATTCTCTGAACTAAATATGAGTGAAAAGTGCAGAGTCGCGGACGAATTTCGCCGGGATTGTTTTTATTTGAACTTGGAGCAAACACAAGGTATTATGAGGTAGTTTCTTGTTTTTTTAGTGTATTTACTTAGTTAGGCACAATAAGGTTATTATGTAGTGCTTTGGGAAGAGGAAGGCATCCACATTCCACAACGATCTGTTCAGTTCTGTTTCTGGCATACAGCGCCTGAATCAGCTGCTTAGCAAAATTTTGGGAGTAACGTAATTAGATATTAATTTTGCTAAACTAGTGATTGATGTTGTGATCTTCTATTGAAATATTTTGTAGTCTGGCACAAAATTGGTACCTACTTAATGTTATTTTTGTGTCGTATATGTACCTACTCATAGGAGACAGCTTACCCCGATGAAAATTTCACGGCCCGCCACTGATACTGTGGTTGCTACAAGACTATACATACAGACAATACGAAATGCCTAACAAAATTATTTTAAGGAAGTCGCGCTACACGCAGGTTTCCTGACCACTAGTGCAATATTTTTTTTTTAATAAAATATGTTTCGCGGTACTGTCACTTGTCCCCAAACTAGGATATCCTGTACCTCTATAATATACCTTTATTCCTTATGTATCATAGATTAGAGAACCAGGCGTACACAACCATCTCCTCAGTTCATCAATAACCAATTATGTCGCTGGCAGTAATCGAACTCTTCGTGTCCTTGTGGCAGGGTGGCCTGACCACTAGTCCACGTCGGTCGTCATCTCTTAGATCAGTGTATAATACTTACTCAATACATGCACAGGTAGAGGCTTTCCCACAGCTTCGGCTCCTTGAAGTCGCAGTGTGACATATTTCTGTAGCTTGACGTACAAAGGTTTCACGTGCTCCCAAATCTCGCGGGCCTTCAACAGACCACCTTCGTATTCCACCAGAAACTCCCAGAAGTCTTGCACGGAATCGTAGTCTGTAATCAAAGAGTTGTTATAAATTTTTGGATAGGCAAAGTTTGAGCGTAATACTTTCAACATTTTTAAATGTCTGGGTTATCAATGATATCATTAGTAAATTTTAGAAGATCTCGAAGCGCCCTGGGAATCTGGACTGTACGAATGTATTTCAGAAGCTTCCCTTATGTATATTCATACATCATCCATTCCTTCTTGTTTCAGATTGACTTGTATTGAGTTCAAGATTGCGATATGTACTCTCTCACGTATTACAAAGATACAAAGAAATTATTGCAATAATTATTGAATTAAATGCATGGAGAACAGAAAAACACAACTGGACTCAGAAACGGTTTAGTTTTAAAGATTCTTTGTTTCTGATGTATGTACTTATTACAGTAATTATTTGATAGACAAAGAAACGCTTTAAAATATATACGTCATGAGCTGTGCACGTCACGAAAACATTATGTTGAATAAATATAAAGGCTCAAAACCCACCAGGATATTACACTATGTTAAATATTGGTGACACTTAATGGGGTAGCATTCGTGAATCAAATCTCATATAATATGGTCAACTCAAACACAGTTGAAACAATATTAAGACACTGAACCAACATGGGAAAACAGAACAATAGCCTGCCGCTACGTCACCACCGGCATCTCTAAGGAATACCTAAGCTAGGTGAGCCGATAAAGTTTCACAAAGTTCTACTTCCCCAGTCTGTTTGTCGTGAGAATGTGCTAGCGTCGTCGGCAATGGTTTTTCCTGTTTTTTTTTTCGATTCAAAGTAAGTAAGCAAGCAACTGTTTTGACTGAATAAGAGTGTTTTTGTTACTGAACTTTTCTAAGTCTTTGGAAGCCGAGACATGATTCAGATAGACATCAAACCGAGGTCCGTGTCCAATTATTTTGGTTACCCGTTTTGTTATAGCTATGCGATTTCAAAATGATTCATGAATTCCATGGTAAACAAGACATCAAACAAACAATATCATATAATATATACATCACTCTAATATTATTGATAAAAAAGCCATCAAAATTTATATAATGGTTCCGGAAATATACTACATAACATAAAAAGGATGCATGTACGGGTTAACGTTATACCAAACTACATTCAAATTTCCTCGTAGTTTCAGATATTACCTCAATAAACTTAAAAACTTTTCCTCTATTTTATATTAAACTTAGGAGCAGAAAGGGGCGTCGAGCTCAGCTGATCGAGCAAAATTGCTTTAGAACTCCCTCCCTTTGTGTACTTTTAACTTACTGTTCTTTTTAGAGGCGTTCACCAGCAACGGCAGGATTTGCTCTCGATATTGTTTGAGATCAGGAAGTTTGTCTTCCCAAGAGATCTTCATTCGTCGCAGAGTCTCTTCATATTGTTCCGTTGCCATGCTGTTGTACAGTTCTGAAACAAAGTTTTTATATTAATACAGTTGTACTGACGATAATTGAAAGAAAAGTTTCTTGAAGACGATCCAATACCGTCATTAGTGAACACAATATGGACAATAATTCAATGAGTCTTTAATTGTATGAAAAAGTACCTTAATTTATAGAATTGTTAAAGTAAAGATAAGATTAGTCTAAGCAGCTTATTCTATGTTAGCTATTGAAAATCAACGTTACAAAATTTGTAGCTGAATTTCTGAATCCTTTTCGACAAGTTTCTAGTCTGGCGTTTTCATTGAAAGCTGTTCTTGCAAACTTCCTAAACTGTGGCCACTTATTTTATCTCAGAGCTTTCTGACATTTATAGGAGGGATAAATCTTTTGTGGGTTTTGAAGAGTGAAATTAGCCAGGAAAAAGATGTTCTTTTTCAACAGTTTGTCTGAAGACGGTAGGCACTAGAATTACTTATCATTACGACTTGAAATTGTTCATAAGGTGTGATAATGAGACCTATATTTTGTGCTGTCTAAACTTGTGAGGAACGACGCCATCATCGAAAAGTTTTTGAGAATCCTCTTTGCCTTCACTTTATATTCAGAGATAAATTTGTCTTCATTTAAATACTTATTATGAAAATCTTAACTAGAACTTTGGAAATTTGAACATTTAAATTACATGACTATGTACTTCTTTCTTCCGACCCTAACGTACCAACCTATATCATCATCTCTTGAAACTACTTATACCCCAATCGCGTTTTTACAATAGGACAACCAGGAGAACGGCTAAACGTCATCCATACCAGGTGGATTTACCATTTACGCGAACGAAACGCTTTGCGTCTACTTTCATAGTGCGAACCGTCACTATGTGGAATGACTTGCCGGAGTCTGTGTTTCCTGGGCCGTACAGTCGTAAGGCCGTAAGGTCTTCAAGTCACGGGTGAATAGGTACCTGATGAACAAGTGTGCTCCATCGTAGACCACATCGCGGCTTAACATCAAAAAGCATGGTGGTCAAAGGCTTCTTCAAAGTGATAAAAACATGCACGTTTTTTTTTTTACAATTCTGGTGCTTAATAAAGTAAACTTCCATCTCGTGTCCAAGATCATTCAGTGGGGTGGTTTAAGGAAATAAGCACCTAGCAGTAATACTTTAAGCATCTTTTATGAAATCTCTCACCTCTTAGAGTGCAATTGGTATTGGTCCCGCATTCGTAATTAGTAGCAAACCGCAGCTTGTTGAGTGCTTTATCACCAAACGTCACCAACTGTAAAATGAAAACAAATATTATAAGTACATAGCACAGAAGAATATAAATTCAACCTTTACTACAGTAAGTACGAATTAAGGGTAAGTTGTAAAAGCTGACAAAGGTAGGTATTTCATATTTTATTAAAACATCTCGTTAGAAAAGGTAAGAGCCCATCGGGCGGCAAAAAAAACATGCAATGTTCAGGCTTCGGGTTACTTTTTGCCCAAAAATGTTCACAAAATCTAGAGGAAATTCTATCAGCCCCGTAGTCAATTCCTTAATTTTCAATTCTGTTATTTATTACACACACGATGGCCTAACTCAAAAACAGGAAATCGTGTGTGTCGGAGACAGATATACTTTAGCTTAAAGCTATCAAAGTAAGGTGGAAAATCACTTCATCAAGCATTCCTTTATCGTTTAAAATATTCATCGTGTCCACTTTGAACTAGCTGAAACTAGCTTTGATGGAAATCGATCACATTTAAGAGTACATTTTCAATTGAGACATGTACAAACCTTGATCCACTGTTCAGTATCAAGCATAGTGTTGCCGGGCTCAAGCATTAGCTTCACTTTCCTTTTCAAATGCTCGTCGCCAGGTTGCAGCGGGTATTTCACTAAAGTCTCACGGACTTCGGATGCCTTCAATTGAGATAGAACACCGAAAGCTTTGTCGAGCTCGATCTGCGAATGGAGGAATATTGGTGATGGACAGAACGTTCATTAACACTTTGGTTGACATTCAATTCAAGTTAATAGAAGTTTTATTGGTATCACGTCGAAGGGTATACGATGTGTACATGAAAGGGTATTGTATGTGAACTAGTATAAATAGCGATTGCATAGAAACACATTTAAAATTGGCCCACGTGTTTAAACTATGGCATGTGTGAACTTTTACGATACCCATACAATATAGGTTTATGGAGAAATCACATGGAAAATACTTAAGTAATGATTTCTCTAATTATGATCCGCGCCTTTATTATTGATTTCAGTCCCTATTAATAATAAACGGTCACAGCCATTTGAGTTGCGTGTTTTTTTAAATTCATTTTTCATAAATCATCTATTTCACCGGAGGTGATCTCTAAGGGAAATGTGTAATTGCGAGCGCATTCGCTGCGATTTGTCAGTAAGAGCTCAGTATTAAATGCGTACATTGAAACAAATTGCAGTTTTATAAGTCGAAGTGCGGACATCTGAGTAACATGGCAGACGCAATCACACGTTAGGCCACGGCCGTTTACTTAAATGCAGACGCAGTACATTATAACAAGTTATTATTAATTTGATAACACACTTCACGCCTTTTAATCCCAAAGCAGGGTAGGCAGAGTTGTTTGCTAAGTAAATGCCCACGGTTCACCATGCGTATTTAACCCAACGTGACAGGGGGTGAGTCAATTTTATAAACGAAGAAGAAGAAGTTAGGCCCGTCGTTAATGAAGTATTAAAACCAAGAGTAATGCAATGATGAAGAAGAACTACACTAGTTTGCTATAATAAATGTATGTTTTGTCCCTAGGAGACGCAAAATCCTTGCCCTTTAAATACATTATTGTACAACAATAATATAATAAGAAAAGATACAACTCAAATTCACCCAGTGTAATGTTACCTCTCACTCAATCGAGATATAGTCGTATTCTCATGAATAATTCCTACTCGATTCACCTATAGAACGTCCAGATAATATGATTGTTGAACCTCGAGATAGAATAGCGCCGTCAATCAATAAGTGTCTGAGCTTTATCAGAAACGAAAGATCAAACGATGCGGGTTCTCGTTCCGTTGGCTTTTTTGTACAGACGCGTGTGTCACGTGATACTGGTGTATTGGAAAGTAATCAAGGGCCCGCAGGATTTTATTGTCTGCGATACCAGGTCGTAAGACCCTCATAAGGGAATACTTGGACTTCTTACGTTATTAAGATAGATTACAGTGAGAAATATAAATGCTAGGGACTTCTTGTTATGAAGTTGAACAATTGTTGATGGTGTAATTATTTACTTCTTTCAATAAGACTTTTCTGGTTCCTAGTTGTATCATTGATGTTAGCTTTACAATAGGTATTTATGAAATGTCAGAAATAGAAGCCCAATGTCAAAAGTAGTGACAAAATAATACAACGTTAAATAAAAAACGCTGGCGCAACTCGAGAAAATCACTCAGCCCAATATGATACCAAACAATTTTTTTTTCATTTAGACATACTAAATGAAAAAAAAAACACCTTTTTATATAAAGTGGTAATCGGTAAGTTTGTATGAATAGGTGCCATTTTTATTTAGTTTTGAAATAGGGTTTTTTGGGGAAAATTATTCACTATCAGGGGCTGAGTTAGTTCCTCGAACTCCGCCAAATGTTTGATTTAAAGTAAATTGTTTTTTTATATTCTAAATCTATCTATTCATCTAAATACCCATTACTGTGACTTGCCTACTGTTGGCGAAATTATCTAAGTTTACTTACTACTCTTCTTAGATCGGTACACATAATGTAGATTGGTGTACATATTATGTAGGCACATAAATCAAATCCATAATCCCTAATAAGTTTAAGAGAAACTTTGACGTGAAACCGCAACCGTGCCTCTGCCTACCCCGCTATGGGATTAAAAGGTGTCAAGTGTATTTTTTTTACGTTAAACTGAAATTTAGACTAAGTGGGACAAATGTTGATCGTGAAAAATAGGAAGAAAGTCTCAATGTAACTATTCTTACGTGGGATTCCTCAGAATTATTTTCTTGTCCACACATTATGTGTACATCTAGTATCATTGTGTATGTAGAGACTTGATGAAAATTCGTCAATAATATGATTAGTCAATATTATTTTAGTTCATCGAATCCTGAATGTGTATTCAGACATTCAGAGATAAGCGGATTCCCGAATACAGTGGATTAGTCACATCATGTTTTATCTATCACACTACATAACAAGTCATCTAGCAATAACAGCTGGATGCTTTGTGTTTTGATATGAATTTTCTTTGTGGCCATAAATACTTTTAAAGAATCTATAAAAGAAATGAAATTATAAATACACTTCACGCATTTTATTCCTAAAGTGAAGAGTACTTGTTAAAATAGAATCAACTGATAGTATAAGTAGATCTACTTCAGCAAGTACTGTGAAGCACGTGCAATCGACTGCTGCTGCATGACTAGTTTCTCTTGTTTTCTACGAGGGTTATACCGTAGCGAGCTGCCGTCTGCAAACGTCAACATTGCGTGCACGTACAGCTGCCGGTATAGTCTCAGTTATTCGGTAAGTTTAGTTCGGTGCTAAACAAAAGTCAACCTTTATGTGTGCACAATCAAGGCCGTTTTGATGTTGAACAAATTATGATAGATGCCAAATTGATTTATTACTTGAACACCACCAAATAGAGTATATTTTACATTAACCATTGGCTAAAATAACAACTGAGGCTTAGCGCAGCTGCCACGGTGGTCCAAATTCATTCACTACTAATCTTCGTAGTCATTAAAAGTTAAATGGTTGACTAATTGTATATATATCATATATATATCAGCTTAGACCAGGTCCGTAATTAGAGTAAATTTGACCAGCTTTTGAGACTTTCACTAGCAGTGCATAACGCTAATGAATACCAATGTAAGAAAACATAGCCACGGATGCAGTCACTGCTTGAGGTGTCGGCAGTTGCTCTCGGCAGGACGGTTCAGAATAACTTTTGCTCGTATTCCGAAGCTTTCATCAAGCACAGTGCTCTTGCTCGTGCCCTTGAGCTGTTCACCAGTCAGGCATGCATCCGGCCATCAAGCATTTGTTAAATGAGTATTAAGTCATATTTATGTTAAGTATCCTTAGCAGTAAGCCTTGGCGATTTGAAAAGATGCCAGTTTCTTCCCGGTTCTTCTGGCCAGTAAAAAAAATTAATTCGAACCGGGGACGATTACTTTTGTTTTAAAGTCATAAATGACGTTCATCAAGCTTTGTGTTATGCTACTGTATATCTGTATGTTATAGCACTTATTAAGATGAAAAATAAACGCTTTGACTTTGACTTTGACAGATCTCCGCTAAAGTAACCTTGGTGTCGCGCTAATCGAGTTTATGTAAAAGAGACTAACTGTTTTCTAGTTATGTCTGTATGTATACCAACAGTTGTTATATTGCAAGATTGTGAATAGGTCATAATATAATTTACTAGCCACTCTCCATCAGTGGAATGACAAGTAAATTCCTCCCTCAAATACCGTAAGCTCGAATGATATGTGAACTACATACTATCGATAAATCGACCTTATGACCCTATCTATCTTCGGACTATTTATTTTAATTTCATTGACTTTTAGTATTATTTGATATCAACACGTATTAAGATGTGTTGCTTCTAGTATTATTGGTTTAATTTAATGACAAGAAGGAATTTAACGGAAAGCATATATTCCAAGGGAAGTGCTATGAAACGTAAAACAAGATCTGGAAGTATCTCAGAAAATATGGAGGGAAAACTATGATAATGGCGGCGTGCTGGACGTACTATTTCGAAGCCTACACATTCTTCCCCTGCTGACAATAGCAAACCCAACAAAACGAACATTAGCAAAATTGGTCCAGCCGTTCACGCGTGATACCTTGCCTAAGGAAAATAGGGAATAATTTATATTAGATTATTATACTTGAGGGTGATTGGTGCTTTTTGTGTGAAACCTTTTGTGAGTTAATTGAATAAGTACAGCCCATTGTACCCTTTTTCTGCAATGAAAATAGGTCGATGGTCCTTGTGTGAGGTTACAGGCATTAATTGGCACATTGGCACAATTTTCCTTTCGTTTTTTATATATAGGAAATACATTAATTTATGTTGCCCTCTGATCTACCGTCTATAGCTTCAGGCATCAGCTCTGCCCATAATAGGACGTGAAAGTCTTCTGAAATTACATTATTATAGAAGAATTTATAACTTCCACACATAATTAAGCAATACTGTTGATTGATTTTTCACCGACTACCTATTATCTAAATGTTGTCTAGCAATTTGTAATTTCTTATGTAGTGGGCCTACGACCAGGGCAAAGTACTTAATTACTTTAGGTCGTTCGTAGTTATTCCACTAACTTACTCCAAATAATTTACCCAGGATGAATCCCATGAAATTCATGTACGAGAATTTACCCTATAGGTATTGTAAATAAAATCCTAGCTTCAGACAAAATCTCGGATATACTTTCCCAGAATTCAACCTAGGGTATTTTTTTAGGGTTTCGTACTTTGTTTACCGAGTGCTCTAAAACATTTTTTGTTGTTTGTATTCAACAATTATTTTTTACATCCATTTCCTCGACGCCCATGTTTACAATAGACGGCTGTTTAGTAACGAGGGAGTTCTTGTTTTTGTTGTTCAGATCCGTGCGGGCCTCATTAATTTTCTTGGAAATACTCTAGTGATGGTTCAATTTTAAAATTATAAATTTCCTAAATGTGTGTACCTGATGAAGACTTTTACGCCACATATTCGAAGAAATACACTAAATACACTTCACAACTTTTAATTCCTAAGCGGGGTAGGCAGAGGCACTTGCTTAATAAGCAAATGCCCACGGTTCACCAAGCGTATTTAACCCAACGTGACAGGGGGTGCGCCCATCGCCGTTAGAGGGTTCACACACCTTGTGGTGTGCGGGTTTCATCACGATGTTGTCC
>SJJU01008333.1:0-20633 GCA_012932125.1 Conopomorpha cramerella | reverse complement strand
TTGCCAAGAGGAAGTGAAACGTATCTTTGAAATACCCTCCTAATAAATCAGTGTTCCGATAATAGAACAATTCATTACTAGATATCGATAATAATGTTAAATATTTGTTAATTATCGTGTGATAAGACCATCTTGTAAATGCCGCTTTAACAGATGTGCACGCGATTTTTTTTTGTTGAACAATTCCGTTTTATTACTCTTTCCATGGGGAATTCCAATCCACGTGATATTATAAAAATTAAATAAAAAATGGTCTTTTATTCATCAGGTATTGAGGTATAGTTCGTGCATTTCATGAATGCGGTGGGCCTTAGATGTGTGAGCCGTATATGGACACGCTAGTTGACAGTTCAAACGAACAAAACTGCCACACACACATCTAAGGCCCGCGCGCATTCATCAAATGCAAGAACTATACCTAGTTAATTGTTTTGTTTACAAAATCTAATTAAATTGGCTTATTAGTGATCAGTTTCGTTAAATTGTGATTTTGAAGATAATAACAAAATTTAATTATGCAACTAATCTAAATGAATGCATAATAATGAATGGTTATTCTTTCAATAAAAAAAAATTAACGGAGCTAAATGAAACTTTGCTATCACGAGTAGAAAACAGAATACGACTCAACCCATATTTCGTGTCTATTTTATGTTACACTAGCTGACCCGGCAAACGTTATTTTGCCATAATAAGTTGCCTTTGCCCGTGTATTGGGAGAAATACAACTGGTAGATGCATAAAAAATAGATAGTAGCCGATTCTCAGACCTACCAAATACGCATATAAAATTTGGTACCTAATAATCAGCAAAGCCGTTTCGTAGGAGTACGGTTACTAACAATGTGACATGGACATTTTTAATATTAGATTAAGAGTGTTTCCCTGATATTATATGCATGTATTATACATATAAACCTTCCTTTAGAATCACTCTATCTACTAAAGAAAATTGCATCAATATCCGTTGCCTAATGTTTAAGATATAAGCATACCTACATAACGACAGACAGCGGAAGGCAACTTTATTTTATACTACCAAGTCTCCAACTCTATGGTTATTCGAGGTCGTGGATTTATTGCGTGTCCTTCTTTCATGCATAAAATATTAAACGAACGTCTTTGAAACTTTGCAGTCACTTTTATGCGAACACCAGAATGCATCATACATAACTCATACATTTTTATTCTATATAGTACCCATTTTAAGGCAAACACTACTCAGGATTTTATGCATTGTCTCACTCTAATGGCAAGTGTCAAAAAGAGACAAATGCACCTCAAGCATTACATTATGCATTGAGTTTTCTTTCAGAATATAGTCCTAACTATTCGCATGGAAGTGTTTATGGCGTTTCAAGGTCGCTGTATCATATGTATCATATAAGTCGCCTCCCGCTGTCTGTCCCTATGTATAATTAGATCTTTAAAACTACAGAACGAATCTTAATACCGTTTTATTTATTAGATAGAGTGATTGTTAAGGAAGGTTTATATGTATAATACATGCATATAATAGCAGAGCAACTCTGTTAATAATGTACGTATATATTGGCAAAACATTGTTGTTTGCAGTTTCAGATAGTATCCTTACTAATATTATAAATCGGAAAGTGAGTTTGTTTGTTCTGCTTTCACGCCGTAACAACTGAACCGATTGCTTTGAAATTTTGCATATGCGTAAAGTTAGAAGTCCGGATTAAATAATAGGGTACTTTTTATCCCGGAAAAAAATTATATTCCCGAGGGAAACTTAGATTTTTCCGTAGGAATGATAAGTTTTCTTATAGTTGTCCTTTATACCGCAATATAACCGACGTCCACGGGGGCGAAGCCGCGGGCGAAAAGCTAGTAATATAGAATCTCAATAAAACATCGCCGTATTGTCTTTCCAATTCCAGTTTGTAACAAAATAGCTTACAGGTAGGCAGTTAGTTGTGTGCGATCTAATGAAGCGTTCAGTTATAAGCTAATTACGCAATTGTTGTTTTACTGCGAGTGCGTTACCGAGTATGTCCCTTACAGACGTATCGTAACAAAGACGCGCAAGTTTCCTGTGACAGAAAAACACTTTGCCGTTTAAATCGAGTCGTAATAAACTTGTGACTCAAGTCGTCTCTTGGTCATTATGTTTACGAGTGATCGATTGTGTAAGCGATAGTCGAGTCGAGTCGAAAAGTGCATAACACCAAAATGTGCTGTGCCGCCTGGACGGTTGTAGGCATGTGTTTGTGAGTGGTGGTTGAATTATAAAAAAAAAAAAATGTGGTGCGAAATAACTGTTGGTTTGTCGTTCTGTGTTAGTTCGATTTTATTGTTGTACGTAAGTTTAAGTGTATGAGTGAGACGGGGGATACAGTGATTTCATTTTTTTTAAATGTCTTGGTGGTAGTGTTGGAGATAAAATAAATTTTAAAAATACACTTCACGCCTTTTAATCCCAAAGCGGCGTAGGCATAGGCACTTGCTACAGCAAATTCCCACGGTTCACCGAGCGTATTTAACCCAACGTGACAGGGGGTGAAACCATCGCCGTTATAGGGTTCGCACACCTTGTGGTGTGCGGGTTTCATCACGATGTTGTCCTTCACCGTACGAGCGTTGCGTTGCGTACGTAGGCTCCAAAAAAGAGTCCCATTGGTACACGTCCAGTAGCCGGACTCGAACCCGCGATCTCCCGGTTACAAGTCAAGTATCCGACCAACTGGACCACAGACGCTCGTTGGACCACAGATACTGAGTATTTATTACAGTTTGAATTTATCTGTCGACTTTTTCGATAATCTTTGCTCAATTTTGTCGTATTGTTTTGTAAACATCGGCTACGCCATCTCCCGATATCTAATAAAATTCAATGGTAAAAGGCCAAAAGGTAAACACAGAGTGATCCTCATACATCAATCACATGGTCTATTTCATCCAGAACAGAACTTAGTACCAACTTTCATACGGGAGCCACACACATTGATAGAGGTACTTTAGCTCCAAGTTTACTCTTAGCTCCTAACATCAATGTGTATATCAGTCTTGGACAAACATAGGACATTATCGATAATACAATGAATTTATGCCAAATTCCTTCATAATTCGTTTAATAGTTTTGTAATGATCAACAAGCATCCATATACACTTTCGCATTTACAATATTACTAGTGGATGCTCCGCGATTTCATTCGCGTAGTTTCAGTATGTCATACAAACTATAACGCCCTCTATATAGCGACGCGTCCCACAGGATCGGAATAAAAAGTATCCTATGTCCTTGTCCTGGTTCTAAGCTACGTCCCCGCAAATTTTCAGCCAAATCAGTTGAATTGCTCTCGAATTATAAGTGTTGTAACAAACCCGTCTTTGTTTTATATTATACTAGGTGTCCCGGTAAACATTTGTTTTGCCATAGGAAGTCGCCTTTGTACCCCGTGTGTTGGATGAAATACACATTTAAACCTTCCCTGAACTTCTGCAAATAATTTCAAGACCAAAAATAGCCAAATTCGTCCAGTCGTTCTCTAGTAGACTAACGAACAGCAATTCATTTTTATATATATATATAGATTAAGATAATAATTATTAAGATATATCGGGCATTACATTGAACGAATCAATAACAAAAAATAAATATATTCCAGGAGCGGATGTACGAGCTGGAGCGTCGTGACGCTGAACTGGCACTGGAAGAGAAGAAGCAGCTGGAAGCGAAGCGCACGCTCCTGCAGGAGGCGGCCCGCAAGCAGGACGAGCCCGTCGACGACAGCAAACTGGTGGAAGCCATGTTCGACTTCCTGCCTGACTCCAGCAGCGAGGCACCGGCCAAAGATACGTCCGTCTTCAGTGACCTTCCTCAAGCGAGAGCGGATCATCATGAGGTAAGCGCGATTTGGTTTTTAGTGTAGATTGCCAGTAGATGATACGGAGTTACTAAAGATAGGTCTAAAATAACCAAAAAAAGTTTTTAAAATGGTAATTGAGAATTAAATCTTCCCTCTATAATATTTTTTTTTTTTTGTATCAGCTACATGTCAAGAATTCTCTCAGTTTTTGCCAGTATCGTGTCTTAAAGACACTGAACACAACAAATTGCAGAATAATGACCATTTTTCTAAATAGATAATGTAAAATATTTCACAAGTTACTACTTTCTTAAGAAATATTTACCAATTTTTTCTTCGTAAATCCTGCGTTAAAAGTCAATGAAAAATTTCCAGATGGTGACGCCGATGCAGACGACCTCGGAGGACGAGGAGGACCTGTCAGAGTTCAAGTTCCAGAAGTTCGCGGCCACGTACTTCCAGGGGAACGTGACGCACCAGTACTCCAGGAAACCTCTGAAACACCCGCTGCTGCCGCTGCATACTCAGGGCGATCAACTGGTAAGCGCATAATACATATTTTACGGAGTTAGATGCCCATCCTGGTAAAGCGATGAAAAATGACAAGGCACTTTGCGATTCGTTGAAATAAGCGAAATCGCACTAAATACAGCATCGACAACAACAAGAACCAATCCAGGTGCCGATTTATTTTATGTCTTTATTGACGCGCGTCTTTATAAAATCAAGCAAATGAGTATTCCAAATCAAACCAAATCATTTATTTAGTTATAAATGCTATTACATACAAATATACAGTAGAATAACACAAAGCTTGATGAAAATCATGAAGTTCATAGAGCCAAATTCATGTGAAACTTAATATCCTATCTACTTTTGGCTTCCAATGAAGCCATTTTACTAACGCTGATCCGATAAGATATTATCGAACTTGAATAATACCCTTTAAAATTACTTACTTATTTATTAAATACTACTTACTAAGTTAATTTAGCTTTCGTCCTTTTATATAATTTTTGCAGAAGTAATTGCAACGCGTCCGTCAAAAACGCTTGTTTATATTGATCTCTAAGACTCCCAGATCCCAGTTTACTGAATTAAAATTAAAAAAAAAAAAACTTTGCTACCTTTTAGTATAAAACTAAATATTACCGAATTTAATTTTACAATCAAGAATTCGATCGCAATTCAGTCATTACCGCACAAACCGCAAAAAAATAATAAAAAAGCAGAACAGACGCATTCAACAAATTCTATTCGGCATAACAGAATAAATTAACACGAAATCAATAAATTATAATATACAATAGCAAGTGAAGCGTCAAATCCAAGATAATTGTATAATTTGTGGTCGGCGGCACGAAAGAAACTCGATCTGTGACGGCGAGCGAGTTCCAATCGATATTTAATTAATAGGTAGATTGCGTAGGTTACACATACATACACACTTCTCCTAATGAAGTAGGCAGAACCTTAAGAGACACCAGAGACGTTATGCCTCCAATATTCGGATTTCTTTCGATGGACAAATTTGACATTTTTGTCATTCACACAATTTTAGACTCTGATGCAATCAAGATAGAGAATCTTTTGCGTGATGAAGATCTTTAACTGTCTGTATTCAAACATTATTTTGCCAATATACATTACTAACAGCGTTTCTCTGCTATTATATGAATGTATCATACATATCAACCTTCCTCAAGAATCACTCTATCTATCGAAGAAAACGGTTTCAAAATCCGTTGCGTAGTTTTAAAGTCCTAAGCATACATAGTGACAGACAGTGAGAGACGACTTTGTTTTATAGTAGTAATGATTGATTTTCAGTTTAATTTATTATAATTTATTCATTTAGCAATAAAGTTATACCGAGTATTACAGCGTCAAATTAACCAAAGATTAGCATTTAGCTTATCTTCGTTATTTGCTCGACGCTTCGACACAGTTACATGTGTCGTGGTCACGAGCTGACAAAAATCATCTGTTCATACAATATGGGAATCAGATCGCTAAGTTTACTAACTTACGGTATGTATGTAGGAGTGATTATTTTTTCGTTTTTACATAAGGTTTCTGGTTGTTGGTTGGTTTGGTTGGTATCATGGATTGTGACTATCAAAAATCATCTGTTCATACAATATGGGAATCAGCTGATCGCTAAGTTTACTAACTTCCGGTATGTAGGAGGGAGTGATTTTTTTTCGTTTTTGACATAAGGTTTCTGGTTGTTGGTTGGTTTGGTTGGTATCATGGATTGTGACTATCAAAAATCATCTGTTCATACAATATGGGAATCAGCTGATCGCTAAGTTTACTAACTTCCGGTATGTAGGAGGGAGTGATTTTTTTTCGTTTTTGACATAAGGTTTCTGGTTGTTGGTTGGTTTGGTTGGTATCATGGATTGTGACTATCTAGAGATTTGCGACGTTTTTGACTTAACGTTGTATAAGGATCTTTTGGCGCTTAGTTAAAAATATTGATCAGAAATATAAATCAACCGAGGATATGACACAGGACAAGCATAACAAAAAAATCGGCCAAATAACAATACATTGGGTCGTTAGCGATAAACTTGATTGAAGCTATTGACCGTAAAACCAATAAAAGACCATCTTTTTATTAATGAATGTATGACAATTAACCTGATTTTCTTATCCAAAAGATTAAATTCGACAGTTTCTAAGCATACTGTCCTGTGACACCCTGCTGATACACAGGATCTAGCTCTGAAATCTGGTGCCACACTTCTCTTTTTGGCTTTGCACCAGCTCAGTCTCAGTTTGGATGCTTCCACAACACGAATGCACCCGAGGACGCCCACCCTCCGTTTAGTATTGGCAATATTTGTTTCTCTTCTAAAAGTGTGGCCCTTATCTTTAACAATTTTCGAGTCATGATTTCTTTACCAATGAAAACTTATTTGTTAGGGTCCACATATAATTTTTAAGTATACATAGTTCTTGCCTAAAAATTCTTGGAAAATAGATTTCAGGATTTTTTTTGTTGACTACCTGTTTTTGTTGTGAACCCCGTTGTTTTTGGTATTTTTATGTTTGACACCTCAAAATGGATGACTGGGTGAACCGATTTTATACGTTGTTTTTTGTCTTAAAGCTGGTTTTCGGTGTTAAAGTTTCGACAATAGCATCCACGAGAAACCACAAATCTGTAAAAATTTACTGGTTTAGTCGGTTCTTTTTTTTAAATGATTGTAGGTAGTTTGAACTCGCAAACATATGAAAAATATTGATTTAACGCCTTTTATTGGAATGCTATTATCATCCTTCGAACCAGAGAAGCACGTGAAGAATAAACCTTGGTTTTCTATTATATAAAAATAAGTCGGGTTTTCCTCCCTGACGCTATAACTCCAGAACGCACGAACCGATTTCCACGGTTTTGCATTCTTTGGATAGGTCTCAGGCTCCGTAAGGTTTATAGCAAAGAAAATTTAAGAAAAATTTCAACAGAAAAGCGGGAAAACGAAACGAAGCCATCTGGTGGCGAAACGGAGTTCGCCGTGTTTGCTAGTACTGTATAAAAAGTTATAACAACTTGTTGTTTGTATGTTACAGGCCGCGCAGGCGCTGTGGGTGACTATCCTGCGATTCTCCGGCGACCTGCCGGAGCCGCGCTACCACACCACGGACCGAGACAACACCTCCGTCATGTCTAAGGTCACCGCTACGCTTGGCAGGAACTTTATAAGGTCAAAGGTGAGCAACGGACATTTTAGCTTTTAGAATATTAGTACCATACCATTTTGCACTTATATACTTTGGTGGGGCCTGTTTAATTAACGCGAGAAATGTCAATTACTATGGCATGTCTGTTTGCGGAGACGGAACGAAATTAATGAAAAAAACATGAAATTAAAATCACGCAATGAACATAAAAATGTCACTTTATTGACAATCTTCACATTTATTACACAGGACCCAGAGGTAACGTGGATCGGAAATGACTAAAGTAACCATTTAAATTAAATGATGGAGAAATTCAAATAACATGATCATTAACTAATTCCCAGGAGTTCCAAGAAGCCCAAATGATGGGCATGGATCCGGACGCGTACGTGAACAAGCAGAAGCCGCGCTCCATCCGCCACAAGCTCGTCTCGCTCACGCTCAAGAGGAAGAACAAACTGGGCGAAGATGTCCGGAGGAAGTTACAGGTATGTCATGTTTCATGAGTATATTATCTGGTTGTTGAATAAAAATATACCTCTACTTACTTATACTGCCGCTAGACATTGGACTGGTGAAGCGGTATCGAGATATTTGCACTAAAGCCGATAATTTTCTGTTAACTGACCACTTATTCGTAGTTCCATGTTAATATTCGTCTAATTGACTCCATACAAACTCAGGACGAAGAGTACACGGCGGACAGCTACCAGTCGTGGCTGGAGTCGCGGCCGACGTCGAACCTTGAGAAGCTGCACTTCATCATCGGGCACGGCATCCTGCGTGCGGAGCTGCGCGACGAGATCTACTGCCAGATCTGCAAGCAGCTCACCAACAACCCGTCCAAATCGTCGCACGCGCGCGGCTGGATCCTGCTGTCGCTGTGCGTCGGCTGCTTCGCGCCCAGCGAGCGCTTCGTCAGCTACCTGCGCGCCTTCATCCGCGAGGGCCCGCCCGGCTACGCGCCCTACTGCGAGGACCGCCTCAAGCGCACCTTCAACAACGGCACCAGGAACCAGCCGCCCTCCTGGCTCGAGCTGCAAGCGACCAAGTCCAAAAAACCGATAATGCTTCCTATAACCTTCATGGACGGTAATACGAAAACTTTGTTAGCGGATTCCGCCACCACCGCCAGGGAGCTGTGTAATCAACTGTCGGACAAGATCGCACTGAAGGATCAATTTGGTTTTTCACTCTATATCGCTTTGTTCGATAAAGTGAGCTCGCTGGGAAGCGGCGGAGACCACGTCATGGACGCGATTTCTCAGTGCGAACAGTATGCCAAAGAGCAAGGTGCTCAAGAAAGAAATGCTCCTTGGAGGCTGTTCTTCAGGAAGGAAATCTTCGCCCCCTGGCACGACCCCACGGAGGATCAAGTTGCCACCAATCTAATCTACCAACAAGTAGTGAGAGGCGTGAAGTTCGGGGAGTACAGATGTGACAAGGAAGAGGACCTCGCTATGATCGCAGCGCAGCAGTACTACATTGAGTACGGGCAGGACATGAACACCGATCGACTGTTCACGTTACTTCCCAACTACATCCCGGACTACTGCCTCACAGGCGTGGACAAGGCGGTGGACCGATGGGGCGCGCTGGTCGTGCAAGCTTACAAGAAGAGTTACTACGTTAAAGAAAAAGTTGCAGCCTATAAAGTCAAGGAGGACGTGGTCAGCTACGCCAAATTTAAGTGGCCTCTGCTCTTCTCCAGATTTTATGAGGCCTACCGCAACTCGGGACCTAATTTGCCAAAGAATGACGTCATTATAGCCGTCAACTGGACCGGCGTATACGTCGTCGACGATCAGGAGCAAGTTCTTCTGGAACTGTCTTTCCCAGAAGTTACTACGGTGTCCAGTCAAAAGACTAACAAAGTGTTCACGCAGACGTTCAGTTTAGCGACGGTCAGAGGCGAAGAGTTCACATTCCAGAGTCCCAACGCCGAAGACATCCGAGATCTCGTTGTATATTTCTTAGAAGGACTGAAAAAGAGATCGAAGTTCGTCATAGCGGTGCAGGACTACAAGGCCCCCGGGGAGGGCTCCAGTTTCCTCACGTTCCAGAAGGGAGATCTGATTATTTTAGAGGAGGACAGCACGGGAGAGTCAGTGCTGAACAACGGATGGTGCATCGGGCGCTGTGAAAGGACCATGGAGAAGGGAGACTTCCCGGCGGAGACGGTGTACGTGCTGCCGGCGCTGACGAAGCCGCCGCCAGACATCCTGGCGCTGTTCTGTCTCGAGGGCGCCCAGCACGCGCGCCGCCCGCCCACCGCCACCTTCAACGGCACCGAGAACAGGGACCGCCCCCACACACTCATAGAATACGCCATGGACCACTTCCGGTTGCCGCCCAAACGAACAGCGTCCAAGGCACTCACTTTGTCCACGGCGAAACGAGGGCTCGACGAACTGTGGCGCCACTCTAGGGAACCTATCAAACAACCGCTGCTTAAAAAACTCCAGGCCAAAGAAGAGCTGGCGGAGGAGGCCTGCTTCGCTTTCACCGCCGTTCTCAAGTACATGGGCGACCTGCCCTCGAAGAGACCTCGCATCGGGAACGAGTACACCGATCACATATTTGACGGGCCTCTGAAGCACGAGATACTTCGTGACGAAATCTACTGCCAAATAATGAAGCAACTGACTGACAATAGAAACCGTATGTCGGAAGAGCGCGGCTGGGAGCTCATGTGGCTGGCCACCGGCTTGTTCGCGTGCAGTCAGGGGCTGCTTCGCGAGCTCACACTGTTCCTAAGAACTAGGAGGTATCCTATCGCTCAGGACTCCCTTCAAAGACTCCAGAAGACGTTACGGAACGGTCAGAGGAAATATCCCCCACACCAGGTTGAAGTCGAGGCTATACAGCACAAGACTACTCAGATATTCCATAAGGTTTACTTCCCGGACGACACGGACGAGGCATTCGAAGTAGACTCGTCGACGAGAGCCAAAGACTTTTGCCAGAACATCGCTCAGAGGTTGAACCTGCGCTCCAGTGAAGGTTTCAGCCTGTTCGTGAAGATCGCGGACAAGGTGATCTCGGTGCCTGAGGGGGACTTCTTCTTCGACTTCGTGCGCCACCTCACTGACTGGATTAAGAAGGCTCGACCGACCCGGGATGGCATCACGCCGCAGTTTACTTATCAGGTGAGTTACTTTTCATACTCTATTTTTACTTTCACTTTCAGCTTCCCAATAGTAACAATGAAGAGTTTTTAACAACTTTTTAAGGCTTCTTCGTAGCAAAGGTTGCTGGTAACCGCTCGATAGTGCTTATACAGATTTCGGGACGGGTGTGTGTTAGGCATCCAATAGGTATCTTCTTAGCAAGCGTTTTGTAGCACCAAATATGATCGCTAGGCAATGCTCAGTGGTGAAGGAAAATATCGTGTTGAAACCTACATCCCAGGTGTATGAATACTAAAATTACTATAGGAAAACTGTCTATTACGTAATGGCAAGTGGCAAGTGGAGAAGTTTGCACAAGACAGATGCTTGTCTGTATCGACCCAGCTTTGGAATTAAAATCCGTCAAGAGACTTAATAAAATATACATTTATATTTTATTAAGTCTCAAACTTAATGAAAAGAAAGTGTCGATGAGGTTTCATTAAGGCAATTCCGCTTTATATCAAAGTAAATCTTGTTTTATACTAGTCTAAGACACATCATACACTCGCAGGTGTTCTTTATGAAGAAGCTGTGGACGAACACGGTGCCGGGCAAGGACCGCGCGGCCGACGTCATCTTCCACTTCCACCAGGAGCTGCCCAAGCTGCTGCGCGGCTACCACCGCTGCGGCCGCGACGAGGCCGCGCGCCTCGCCGCGCTCGCCTACCGCGCCCGCCACGGGGACAACAAGCAGGAGCTGCAGGCCATACCGTACGTAGCCACTGTGCCTACAGGAGCTTGTCTACAGATTGACCTGGCATGCCTACATGACCTTAACCCCTCATGCCGAGGATGCTCATGAATGCAATTTTCAGAACCGTAACAAAACGAAATCTGACCAGCATCTGAGAAATATCAGCTTTCTAATAAACAAGTATCATCAAGATAGGTTCACTGCAGGCAGCAGAAAGTTACAAACTTAAAAGAATACAGTCGAAATAATAAGCTCCTCTTTTTGATGTGGGCTAAAAGTGTCGGTATAGTAAACGACTACTCGAGCATAACTTCCCGCGTTTTCTAACGACTGGGTTGTCAACGCCCGTAGAAAAACTGTCAAACTGTATTCAAATATTATGTTAACCTTTATATTAAAAAAAATCTCAAATATTTTATACTAATCAAGTCCATGTATTCCTCAACCAGGCAAATGCTCCGAGAGCTGATCCCGGCTGATCTGATAAAGCTACAAAGCTCGGCGGACTGGAAGCGCGCCGTCGTCGCGGCGTACAACCAGGACGCCGGCATGACGCCGGAGGACGCCAAAATCACCTTCCTCAAGGTTATCTACCGCTGGCCCACCTTCGGCTCAGCATTCTTCGAGGTTAAGCAGACAACGGAGCCCAACTACCCTGAGCTGCTTCTGATCGCTATCAATAAGCACGGCGTTAGCTTGATACATCCGCAAACTAAGGTGAGTATAAGTGTTACTGTATTAAGTATACTATACAAAATAAATATAAATAATAAACATTTTTACCACAACACACACACAATGCCTTCAACCCATCTTAAATTGGCTAAAGCATTTGCGTTGTGGAATTTAGACAACGGAAATATACTTAAATACAGTTTTTTTTAAATACATACTTTATTTTGTATAAATAAAACACCCAGACACATCCATAAAGTACTTAATAGCTCATCACCTGTCATACTATGTATACTTGGATCAAAGGCGTCTGTAGCTTAGTGGTTGAGTATTTGAACCTGGAGTCGGGTGGTTGTCAGACCTGTAATACTAGGCTTGTACCAATAGGCACTGTTTCATGGCAATGCTTATACGCTGAAGGACAACATCGTGTGGGCTCTATAACGGCGATAAGCTCACACGTTGGGTTAAATACGCTTGATGAATCGTGGACGTTTCCATAGTAAGTGTCTCTCCCTACCCCGCTTTGGAAATAAAAGAGACATCTGCCGTATTCGGACAAGGCCCTTATACTAAACATTAATCAGTAGATATACCAGTGACTTTTTTGTCAGATTTTTGTCTCTGTTACATAAACTCACCTAGAGCGGGACAAACGTTAAGTAAAGAGAGATCTGTGCTCGAGTTTGTGTTCTGACAGATTTGCGGGCGGGGAACTATCATTACTGTCATACTTTCCAAATAACGATTGACAGTAATGACAGTTCTCCGCCCGAAAATCTGTCAGATAAACGTCAAAGAAAGTTCTCCATTATGGAACCTTCTGACGAATGACATTCATGAGATAGGTATATATTAACCCCCTTACCAATAAACACGTTGTGACTTATACAACGGTTGTTACAGGTCTACTTGAACTGGTTATTCCGTACTTGACATAGAACTGACAAGTTAAGTTGAGCTTTGTGTATCTTCGAAATAGCAATTCCGCCATTATTAGTAAGGCCCTAAATGTTTAAAACGGGTATTATAGCGCAAAGGTTAACTAAAGGTAAGCATTCAGCTTACCTTCGTTGTTTGCCCGACGACGTTTCGACACAGTTACATGTGTCGTGGTCGCGAGCTGACTAGTACGGCGGCGGCGTCGTTCACTGGTTGGCTGCGATCCGAAACTACCCTCTGCTATAATACCCGTTTTAATCATTTAATATCATGTCAGTGCGCGTTTCCTTAAAAAATAGGTATATGTTTCCATTTTCTTGACATATATTTTATTTGTTTATCAAACTTCTCCAGGACATACTGGTGACGCATCCCTTCACAAGAATATCGAACTGGTCCTCCGGCAACACATACTTCCACATGACGATCGGTAATCTGGTGCGCGGCTCCAAGCTCCTCTGCGAGACCTCCCTCGGATACAAGATGGACGATCTCCTCACCTCATACATATCACTCATGCTTACAAACATGAATAAACAAAGATCCATGCGAGTCAAGTGAACAACTGAACGGTGAACGGTGAATGAAAGTACTAATGAATGAAAATGTTTATCACAATCTGTTGTATCCTATATTTTTCGAATGTGTACGTTTTAAATATTATATGACTATTTTTTTTTTGTAATGTATACTTATTGGGAGTTGTGCATATAATAAATCTTTTGGATAATAAAACGGGGGATAATGCGGTGAAGTTTTAAACTTAACGTGTGAATGTAAAACTTCACATTGAATGATTAAACGGTTTTGGGTTGCTTCAAAGCACAATTGGTGAAATAGATGAAAATAACTACTTTATGTGACAAAGTATTTATTTAGCTTATCATAAGCTATAGCAATGTTATCCGTCCATTTGATATAATGAAGTTCTACTGAGCTTGGTTGTCTACAAATTATAGACGTTGGGCAAAATGCTTGAAACAATTTATTAATTATTCGTAGCTTGGTAGTCAAATTGTTGTAATGTAGTTAAACTTTAGATGTACTGAACCATGTAAGTAAAATTAGGTTATACGGGCCACGAACGCGCGATGAATGAATGAACGAATGTTGAATGGAAAATTACTCAATCGCGTGTTTCGTGGCCCCAAAGTTATTTATAATTTAACTAATATTAAGTACAATATTAAAAGAAATCTCATCTACCTATCGATATTAATCGTTTCATATTTTATATATGGATTTATATTATTCATTTTCCCTCCATAATCTTGTATCGTATATGAAGATCTGTCAATTTCGTCGAATGAAAAGTTAAATTATTTTTTATATATTTTTTTTAATGGCTCTACTACCTATGGAATAGGTAACATAAAACGTATTTTGTATGATATTTGAAATGTATAACCTTTTTGTATTTTTGTCCAGGTATTATAAAAAACCTAACATTTATCAACTATACGCGATGGTATAAAAAAAAACTTATTTAGTTGACGCGGAGTGTATTTATTGTAATTGTTGTTAGAACTAGTTCATATTATTATTATAATTATTATGGAATTGTATGTGTATTGCCATTGAGACAGTTTTTAAATGTTGTTTTTATCTCGCTTTATAGCAAAAAAATATGTTGCATTTGTGAGTGATTGTAACACGAGTCACAATGAAAAATTAATAACATTTGTTTTATTTTAATCGATGCGGACAAATTGTCTGTCACTTGGATATTCAAACCAGAACCTAAGCCAATGGTGAATTTTCTTTGACGTTTTTCCGACAGATTTACTGTCAAACTTTGTTTGGAAATAATGACAATAATGCTTGAAACAATTTATTCATTATTCGTAGCTTGGTAGTCAAATTGTTGTAATGTAGTTAAACTTTAGATATACGGATCCATGTAAGTAAAATTAGGTTATACGGGCCACGAACGCGCGATGAATGAATAAACGAATGGTGAATGGAAATTACTCAATCGCGTGTTTCGTGGCCCCAAAGTTATTTTTAGTTAAAACAGATTTACTGTCAAACTTTGTTTGGAAATCATGACAATAATGGCAGTTCTCCGTCGGAAAATGTGTCAGAAAAACGTCAAAGAAAATTCCTCATTCGTCGACCGTTAGAATCACGATGGCCACTAATTTTGATGTGTGAGGAGCTCAGACCAAACACAACTAAACTTGTAAGCCGCCTACCACCCCTCAGTCTTTCTCTTTCTAAGCAATATGTATGGAAGTTGGATGTACTTCTGGATCCAAACTTTCATTTTGGTAGTAAAACTAGTAAAAGTGACAGTTTGGATCCAGAAGTACATCCAATACCCTGCTACGCCGTAAGGGACAGAAGATACTCTTTCACTCTTGCATGTTTATCATATCGTTGTCACGTTTAATTCTAAACGACAGTTTCGGATTGCAAGTGGGTATAGTTGCTTTTGGTATGAGGTGTGGAGTTTTCTTTGAAAAAATGCAACAAAAGAGCGAGTTCGAAGATGAACGATCATAGAATAAAGTAGTTGCATCTCTTTCATTTTCCACAACCTTAGACAGATATTTTCTTCTTAGAAATCTCACTGCGCCTGGTGCACAATTAAGGAAATATAGCAATTCAGTCCAAAGCACGGAAACGTTCGAAAAAAATCCTGTTCAAAATACGCAGCGGATCATCGGATATAGACATATATACAGTCGGCCAAGAATCTGCTCTACCACCGTAAGGTTGAAACTCATATGAATGTCATTAAACATTAAGGTTCAATGTTCACTGCTCACAATATACCAACTCTACCTTATTGATGTTTTAGTGACACAGGAAGTGTCATCGAAACTGATAGACCATTTTCTTGGCCGACCGTACATGTCTAAAACGCCACGAACAAGCCTATCATGTTCTTGGAAAAGTTTCGTGGAGTTCTGAGGCTTGGAAAAGTTTCATGAGGTTTCATTTGACTACCGTGCATGATACACGCGTTATCTGCGTTTGGGCCTTTGTTGTTGAGAGTGACTTTGTGATACACTATAAGCCCATTAAAAAAACCTATTGACGCCTACGGGATCCTCTAGGACACAAAACCACGAATTCGCATCGCATCGCAAACATCTGCGATTGCAGATGGCCCATATCGTATCGCGGTTTAGTGTGGGTGAATTTTGTAGTATGTTTGTATTACCCCCCTCGCGCTTTTCCCAACGGACAGCAGGCAAACGGGCTCCTTCGTAGACCACATCGCTGCTTAACATCAATCTAGACGATGGTCAAATAAGTGCTCGACTATTTAGTTAAAAGAAAAATAGTTAATGCCGTTTCTATTATTATGGATTCTCGTTTACACTACGAGGATTTTGGTCCTGTAGTTTATTTATTTAACACTATTGCAATAAATGTACAAAAGGCGGACTTAATACTGATGTATTATCTACCAGTCGACCCCACAACATGGGAAAGAATAGGTAATTGCGAGTCAGTATTAATAAGAGTTTAATAACTTGGTACAGTCGCCCAAGAATCTGCTCTACCACCCTAAGGTTGAAACTCATATGAATGTCATTAGACATTAAGGTTCATTGTTCACTTGTGACAATATACCAACTCTACCTTATTGATGTTTTAGTGACACGGGAAGTGTCATCGAAACTGATAGACCATTTTCTTGGCCGACCGTACATAATAACATGTACCAAGTGTTACGCAATAGTTTCGTGGTCTTAAAACAATTGGCCTATGGTGTTGCAGACTTTAAGCGGGTTTGCGAAAGTCGCGGAGGATCTGACATCTCACGTCATTCGCTGATTTTTCGTCTACCCTTTGACGATCGCGCATCGCTTATAATTTTACAAGCTGTACCCTGCAAACATTTGTTTTGCCATAGGAAATCGCCTTTGCACCTCGTGTATTGGAAGAAATACAACTTTTAAACCATCCCTGGACTTCTACGTGTAATTCCAGACTTTAATTAGCCAAATCCGTCTAGCCGTTCTCGATATGATAACAAATAATGCATTAATTTCGACCAAATTTGATTACCATAAAAACGGTTCTAGTAAGTTAATTTTAGAAGATAGACATATACTGCCGCGGACATTTTTTAGAATCTTGCTATCTTGAAGCCCTCAAGGATGAAAAATGTTCCCCGTTTTAGTCACATTTTCCATTATTTCTTCGCTCCTAATAGTTGCAGCGTGATGTTATATAGCCTAAAGCCTTCCTCGATAAATGGTATATTCAACACAAAAATATTTTTTCAAATCGAACCAGTAGTTCCTGAGATTTGCGCGTTCAAACAAACAAATAAAATAAAAATAAAAAATATCCACCCAGGCCGCAGACGTTGGAGTGGAGTTTTCAGCACCAGGCCGAAATGGACGAGGGTATGATCGGTAAGTTCATATGAACAGGCGTAATTTTTTTCCGTTTTTGACATAGGGTTTCTAGGGGAAAATTGTTTAGTATCATCACCGGGATATTCCCACCCACTTTCCCACCACTGTGATTCCTGTTAGAGCCAGGATCTACAGCGGCATCCAGAATAGACGACGAATAGAATAAAATAGCAGAGCTCAATCAATGACGGTTGGGCTAGATCCGGGGGGGCGATGATCCATCGCCGATG
This sequence comes from Conopomorpha cramerella, assembly GCA_012932125.1. Classification (NCBI taxonomy): domain Eukaryota; kingdom Metazoa; phylum Arthropoda; class Insecta; order Lepidoptera; family Gracillariidae; genus Conopomorpha; species Conopomorpha cramerella. The sequence continues at coordinate 3,020 of SJJU01008333.1, read as the reverse complement.
GCTTAGTCTTCGGTCTTGGATCCCACATAGAGACGGTATAGAAATAAGAGGAAAAAATATTAATGCGGTGCATTGCAATGTATACATATGTTTTTTTTTTACTTCCCTAATCTTAATAATGGGAGACAGCATTACAAATGAGGCACAAATTGCCTTTTGGGAGAGCACCACGGGTGAATGCGGAGGATTAAACCTAGGGGGCTGACGTTCTAACCTACTGCTAAGGCTTTATCAAATATTTATTATTTTTCTGGGTTTTTTTTTTGGTATCATGGGCTGATTGTCTTTGTCGAGTTTTGCCATCGTTTTAATCGTAAGGGGTGGAAATAACACCATCACCCGAGAGGCCTGAAGAATTTCCTTTGATTATCCAGGATCCGCCCAACAACATCGACAGCTGAAGGCCCTCATGGGGAGATACGTCAGTAGACTAGTAGCCCTTGTCATGTAGAAGCGTTATCCATGAGGATTTTGTTCTCTTCAGCCCAATAAAATCTACAAGTGCTTCGCGGAAATCGCGGAGCATCTTTTATTTATCTTGATTGTAGACCACCAAACGGTACCCCTAGGGTTGCGGTCAAAAAACATCAGCCCCCCCTAGCACAGCACTCCAAGAAATAAGTGACAAGACATATAACGAGCTGCGATTTGTTGAAACTAGCTGAGTCACACAAAGCGTGACATAACAGCCAATCAGAGCGCGTATTTATTCTATGTCATGTCTTTCTTGTGGCGCGGGCTAGGCCTGCAGGATTACGACACCACCATAGAGTTGTGTATCTATATGATTTCTGCTAAGTCGAAACTCTTTATTAAAAGTAGCACTTGAGATATAATTCCCGATAGACAATGTTAATTTCATACATTGTTTGTTTGTTTTCCAATCTATACTTTGCGCAAGTTGCACAACACTAATCACCGGTGGTATCATTAACATGTGATGTTTGTTGACCGCACCACTAGGGGTACCGTTTGGTGTAGCAGCACCAATGAAACAAGAACTGTCATTACTGTCAAACTTTGGAAAGTATGACAGTAATAGCAGGTCTTAAGGAAATCTGTCATCTGTCAGAAAAACGCCAAAATAAATTCCCCATATACTTAATTCCCAATTTAAAAAAAAATCCTATATAGTTAGTTGACTGGAGCGAAAAACATATTGCACTGTGGTCACCATCGAGTCTAAGATATTTGTTATTGATGAGCAAACCTTGTAAAATATATTATGTAGGTAATTAACAATCAGTAGGCACCACGGTTTTGTTATCCGCAGTTTCACCCGTTCTTCTGGGAAGTTCGACATAAATTGTGGCCTGTATGTTAAAAAAAATAAAAATAAATAAATACACTTCACGCCTTTAATCCCAAAGAGGGGTAGGCAGAGGCACTTGCTAAAGCAAGTACCCACGGTTCACCAAGCGTATTTAACCCAACGTGACAGGGGGTGAGCCCATCGCCGTTATAGGGTTCACACACCTTGTGGTGTGCGGGTTTCATCAGGATGTTGTCCTTCACCGTACGAGCGTTGCGTTGCGTACATAGGCTCTGAAAAAGAGTCCCATTGTTACACGTCCAGTAGCCGGACTCGAACCCGCGACCTCCCGGTTACAAGTCCAAGTATCCGACCAAGCGGACCACAGACGCTCTCCTTATTAGTGTAAATAATTATGATATAAGACTTTTTAGCTTGGATGTAATTCGCGCAGTCTCACTATTCATTTTTATTTTAAAAATATCCCCAAGTTTTAGAACCATAACTCCAAAATTATACATAACTTCTCATATAAACTTCTGTCCCCCTTTTTACCCCCAAAGGGGCTGAATTTGGAAAAAATCCTTTCATATCTCACGTAAATATAATAAAAAGATTCCCTATACAAAATTTCAGCTTTCTAGGGTGAAGGGTTTGGGCTGGGCGTTGATAGTCAGTGATAAATTAATCAGTCAGGATTTGGTGTTTAATATACATAGATTTATTCATTAAATTTGTGCAACACATACTGGGCATCCAAATAGATTTTTTTTTGTGTTCCACACACTGTGTTGTGACTTCAACTAGGATACCAAATTTGTATCCTAGAGTAGGCAAAGTCAACGACAGGCCGGAACGAAACACGTCCAGATTTTTTTTTGTGATCGGCGAAAGAAACCATATTTTCACAAATTAAAAGCTTTTTTATCAAAATCAATAAATATAGGTCATGATTATTACTACTATTAACCCAGGATTCCCAGAAACTTATCATACATCTGAATCAATCACATCTACTTACCAAAATAAGTACTTTATATACATTCACAGATTAGATACCAACATTCTTGATACTTAATTCTTGATGATACGTGCATCTAACAGATTATGGTGGAGGAAGCAAGAAGCGAACCTGTGAATCCTAATCCTAAACGCAGGTGCCCTGACCACTAGTCCATCTCGCTCGGCGATATACTTCTACATATATATTATATAGCTGAATTTATTCTTGTCAGCCCATCAAACCCCAATAATATACTTCAGCATCTATAAATTGCGCAGCCCGTTTCAAAGTCACAGCATTGATTGGTGCAAAACGGTATAATTCCCTAGTGGACAGTCGTAAGTCTTTGCGGGGCCGCGTTGCGCGTGCGCAGCCTATAATCTGAATCTATAACGATTTGCTGATCACCGGCTGCGCTGTGTACGGGGAGCGACAAACGGCCGGGGCAAATTGGTACACTTAGCCGGTGCAAAAAAGTATGGTACTACAATGTAGTATGTACAATTTACGCATAAGAACGGAACATGGTTCCGATCCTAGGTTTAGTAACTAGGCAATACTACAAAATACCCGTCTACTAATATGAAATGCCTAGTATGTTAGTATTGCCTAGTAGGTATTTTGTAGTAGTATTATGCATCGTTATTTCATAATAACGATGCATAATACTACTTTAATATTAGTTAACTAGGTGTTTCGGCAAACATTTGTTTTGCCATAGGAAGTCGCCTTTGTACCCCGTGTATTGGATGAAATACACCTTTT
>SJJU01008332.1:0-11232 GCA_012932125.1 Conopomorpha cramerella | reverse complement strand
AATTCATATACATCTTGTGAATTGGGTCACAAGATGTATATGAGATGAATGGCGAAAAGAAACGTGTTGCGCCAACCCCACCTAGTGTGGGATAAAAGCAGGAAAATGATGATGATGTATGGAGTCACTAGTGTCCGACCGAAATTTCGGTTTCGGTTTCGGCCAGTTTCGGCCAAAAAATCAAGTTTCGGCTCGAGTTTCGGTTTCGTGTGAAACTACAATCAAACCGAACCTTCGGCAAAATAACATGTTTCGGTTGGTCACTAGAAGTCACCAAAATGATATTTGTGCTCAAACGCCTTGTTATGTTGAATGGCAAAAGTACTAGTAAAACTTTGCTATTTATGTAAGATATGGTATTTTATTTTTAATATTGTAAAAAAACCTATACGTGAAATATAAACGAAGTAAGGTAATCCAAACTGCCCGATTAACATATTACTAAACACAATATTGTGACCATTGTGTGTGTCATTTTGTGACCTCAAAACTTTTGACTGTATAAGATTTTTTTTTTATTTGAATTCAGGTTGTGAAATTATTTTGCTTTTTTGTCACATTTTTTTAATCTTGGTTATTATGTTCAGCTTACTTTGACACAAACAAGCGAGCGAAATAATACACACAATGAAACTGCGAAAAGCATTACATTAAGTAATTAAATTTCCAAAAAAAAACAAACGACACCACGAGTGGGAAATTCATTTTACTTTTCACGAATTACAAAAAAAAAACACTGCCCCAGATTCGAAGGAAATGTCCTCATGTAAAGTGGCATGCATTTTCATCTTAGTTGTTGAGTGCACTAGACACTTAAGCCGCAGGGATTACAGGTTTTTATTTACTGTTTCGTTATACAGCCCGTAGCAACGTAACAGTACACAGGGTCGTAACGTATAACCGCGTTGTGTCGGTGTGCGCTTGCAAATCCGCTTGTTTGATCCTCTATGCTGCAATGAGGCTTTTTGAAACTCATTTTTCTATGACATAGAGAGGTCTCTCTAGTTTCTGTGCCGATTGCCTGTGGCTGTAATGTTGTATGATTCTGTGTTCCCTGCGCCGTACAAGTCTGAAGGTCAAGTCGCGGTTAAATAGGTACCTAATGAACGAGTGTGCTCCATCGTAGACCACATCACTGCTTCACATCAGGCAGGATGGTGGTCAAACGCTTGTTCACTGTGTTAAGAAAACCTTTACAACTTCTTAGGTATTGCTTGCAATGTATATACAACATTACATTGTCCCGCAAGTTGTACCTGTACTGGGGACACTTACCGTAACCCGAGTGATTTACTATTCATAAACTATGTTAGAGAATTTTATGGCCTCACTGTTGTCTTACTTGTTAACAAAAATAGTCGTAACAAACTTTGTAACTGAATTATATTCGATGTAGCAGTCATCCAAAAAGTGGCTTGAAGGTTTTTATGTTTATAAAACAACAAAACAAAAATCAATAGTTTGTGACATTTTTTAAGCTGTGCACTGGCAGGTTAGAAAATGATTTGAAAAAAAAAAATTCTTGAATGGAACGTGATCGTTTTTTGTTTTATGTGTTCTGCTGTTCCTTTTTGTTTTTTCATGTTCTGATTTAGTTACCAATCAGAAATGTTATATTAATTCCTTAAGATGCTTACTCACGTAAGTTGCTAACTACACACCCGTTCACTTTTTATGTAAATGGAAAAAACATTAAGCTACAGCTGTGACAGGAAAAAATAAGTTTCTTCTTTAATGGCATTCAAATGAGATTCAACCTTTGGCTAACAGTACGACCGTATTGTTACCATTTTACTTAAAGCGTTGTTTCAATGACATTACTATTTTATTACATAAATAAACGAAATACGAAATTAATTGCAGAGTAAAAATTTTTCTTTAAAAAATATTGAAATGCAAAAAAACATTTTTTTAATGACATTGCATTTAAAAAAATAAAATAATGGGGAATTTTCTTTGACGTTTTCCTCACAGATTTTTAGGCGGAGAACAGTCAAATTTTGTTTGGAAGGTATGACAGTAATGACAGTTCTCCTCCCTAAAATCTATCAGAAAAACGTCAAAGAAAATTCCCTATTGCCAAAATTGGACCACTCTGTAAAAAGTTACGCGTTCACCTACACATAAAAAAATAATATACGCTTTGGCAGACCTCTGTTTCTCGACGGTTAACAAACAAACTAAACAAGTCGTATTTTTTTTAAACGATGCAGTCTACAGTGAACACAAAGGAGTCTTCTAAGCTAACAGAATCTCATTTGTCAGAACACCTGGTATTTGCCAGTCGCGTGGCATATGTACGCGGTTCCCATTTGAAATCTTGTGGCGCGATGCACTCGTCTACGCCGTAGACATTCGTAGCACGTATTCTACTGCTACGGGGCGTAGTAAAATCTCGTAGCGTGCAACTTTGGCATTCGCAGACTGTTCGCGGTTTTGCTACGTTCTGTCAGATGCTGTTGCCGACGGCCGGTGTGGTCTTGTGGTTGGACTTTGTTGCATATAGATATATAAGGCTTTGGGTTTGAATCCGAATGCAACAGGTTTGTAGTTTTCAGAGTCATGTAGTTTTTACGGTTTTAAAGCTTAATATTAAAATGGACTCTTTAAAAATATAATACTAGGGGAAATTTAATATGGAGATTTGTTTATTTGTTGCTCCTAAACAAAGAATCAGCAATACAGAACTGACTTTCCTTTTCATTAAATAGTTTTGTAATACTATCACAAAACTTTTTATGATGCGACACATTTCTCCGAAACTACTGGACCTATTTCAAAAAATCCTTCACCTTTGTGAAGCTGCACTATCTCCGAGTGATATTTGCTACATTGTTTCTCGAAATTAATAACGGAACGAAAAAAACGTGACCAACACCGCGCGCCTCAGATGTTTTTTTTTCGCGAAACACACTTCACGCCTTTTAACAACAAAACGGGGTAGGCAGTATTTTGAAATAAATACAATAATAAAAAAATAAAAATACACTTCACGCCTTTAATCCCAAAGAGGGGTAGGCAGAGGTACTTGCTAAAGCAAGTACCCACGGTTCACCGAGCGTATTTAACCCAACGTGACAGGGGGTGAGCCCATCGGCGTTATAGGGTTCACACACCTTGTGGTGTGCGGGTTTCATCACGATGTTGTCTTCACCGTACGAGCGTTGCGTTGCGTACATAGGCTCTGAAAAAGAGTCCCATTGGTACACGTCCAGTAGCCGGACTCGAACCCGGGACCTCCCGGTTACAAGTCAAGTATCCGACCAACTGGACCACAGACGCCCTCTCAAATACAATAATGTTTTCGGGAATAACCCATTTGCCTGCAGCAAAACTCTGATGCTCCTCGCCGCAGCGCTAATGAACTGTATTGTCTAGGGAAAGATACATAATTAGCCGATAACAAGAAATATGTCAAAAATTCGTTGCTCATAAAAATATAAATACAAATGTACACAACAAAAAAAAATGTATTATACTGACGAAAAAGGGAGGGGTACTCAATTCGACATGTATATATTTTCTATGTATACTTTTTACAGAGTTGTTCGATTTTAATAATTCTTTTTTTTTAGAAGCGTCTGTGTTTCAATTGGTCGGATACTTGTAACCGTAAGGTCGCGCATACCACATCAAGATTCATTGCGTAGTTTTAAAGATCTAAGCATACATAGGGTCAAGCGGGAAAAGACTTTATTCTATACTATGTATCAAAACCACTCCAATTTTCCCAGTACGGGTATTAGACTACAATGAAAATATGGAAACTGTTTTTAACATAAAAGTATACATTTTTTTAACCAATTTAGCCCACACGTTACATAAAATATTTACGATTAATTAGATAAATCAATAATAAAAAAATCACGTTTCGCCATATGAATGAAAACGCACGAGATTGGTCGAATCTGGTGTGACGTCTCCTGCTTGTGTACGGTGAATGTCAATGGAGGTTTTGTACGGTGCATCAGTGATTTACTTCGGTTTTACTAGTTGTCTTGTCTTACAGGCAGGTTACGTCACGACATCACGTGACTTAGCGTTTCGGCGGTTTTTTGGTTCGTTTAAACTATGATGGTGATTTGCTTAGAAAATAGAGAAATTTACAAGTATTTATTCAAATTGCATGTGTATTTATGGTATATTGAACAATTTTAGCTAATATTCTAAAAGTAGTCAAATACCCTATTGTTGGGGTCAATTTCTTTTTTCCCTTTTTGCCATCAGGTCCTGGTAGACCTGTAGTTCACCCGGAAATCATTATTAACAGCGATTCCCTGCTATTACCCTATCCCTACGATATAAATCTTGCTCCAGTATCACTCACTTCACTACATAAATTAAGCATATGACCGTTAAACAATTTGACACTGTTATGTCCTATGTCTCATTCTGTATACACAGTTGATGGGCCCGTTGGTGTAGTAGTCGGCATGTCTGCCTCTATTCGTATCCGTAGGGTCGTGGGTTCAACTCCCACCGCTGACAGGTATTTAGGTGATGAGTTTTTAAGTATTTGTTTGATGTGTCCGGGTGTTTTATTTATATAAGTATGTATTTAAATGAAAAAAAATAATTATATAAGTAATTATCGCGTTGTCTGATTTCCATAACACAAGTGCTTTAGCTACTTAACATGGTATGAATGCAATGTACATATGTATTGTTGTAAAATATTTATGTTTATGTCCTATGTCTCATTATGTATACACAGTTAGGAGTTTCGTGCCAGTGTTGAACGGTGGGGAACATAACAGATTTCGCTGCAGTCCAAAATGGTGTCGTACGGTTATAGGCTCCGAATTAGCCTAATTAGCCTAATTTGCAGTAAAACTAAACGATCATTCTGTGAAACCTTCATCGGACTTGATTTCATTCGAACAAAACTATAAATGAATAACGTGTTTGAGAATTCCGTTCTGCGGTCAATTGACAATCGAAAACATGTACGGGTTATAAAAAAATAAACACACCTCACGCCTTTTACCTTTGACCTTTTGACCTTATGCTACCCAGAGTAGAAAATAATTTACAAATGTTGTGATGTGATGTATTTCCTGCGCAGTACAGTCTGAAGGTCTTCAAGTCACGGGTGAATAGGTACCTAATGAACAAGTGTGCTCCACCGTAGACCACATCGCTGCTAGCATCAGGTAGGATGGTGGTCAAACGCTTGTTCTTAACGATAAAAAAAAAAAATTACTTAAGGAGAAGGGGCGTTGTTTCGGTGTCCAAACAACCTGCCCCCCTTCTCTCTCCTAATAACAATAGTTAAACAATGTCGTCAAAGAGCCATATTAATTATTAGCGACCCGTCTCGGTTTTTTTGTAACGCACGAGTTACCAGTGTTACTCTACTGAATTATGTGTGTATTATACATACTAGCTGACCCAGCAAACGTTGTTTGCTTAATATTCATTTTTCATGCCCGAAAACACGGTTGGAAAGATGTTTTCTAAAAATTAAACCTAGCTAGATCGATTTATCGCCCCCAAATCCCTCTACATACCAAATTTCATGAAAATCGGTGCAGCCGTTTCCGAGATTCCAAGCTAGATCGATTTATCGCCCCCAAATCCCTCTACATACCAAATTTCATGAAAATCGGTGCAGCCGTATCCGAGATTCCAATTATATATATATATAACAAGAATTGCTCGTTTAAAGATAATGATAAACCTTCATCATAAAGCACACTATCCATTAATTAAGCAATTTTTGCAGTGATTGCTAGCGTCAATTTATTTTGCTATTTCCCATCATCGATCCGATCATTCATCCAATGGGATCTTCATTTCTTTTGTCACAATGAACAGGCCGATGGTCCCAATTAAAAATGTCGGTAGTGCAATTTTAGGAATATGTTTTTTTCTACACCACCGTTAGATTGGCGATATTAACGTCTAAAAACTTATTAGGTACGTATATTACATCACGTAAAGATACCAAAGATTATAAGCCATACCACAAGAAGTTTAGTTTTCATATCCAAAACTAATTCCTATTATCTCTTCTGAACATGTTCCGTTTTGTAGATCCAACTTTCTTAATAGGGATCATCGAAGCGTTTGATCACCTTCCTGCCTGATGTTAAGCAGCGATGTGGTCTACGATGGAGCACACTTGTTAATTAGGTACCTATTCACCCCAGTGACTTGAATACCTTTAGACTGTACTGCGCAGGAAACACATTAATTGTGTATCAGACATAGCATTTTCACTTTGGTACCGTTTCATACATATTTGTTTTTTATAAAGACCTCTCAACAGTACCTATTCACTCAATATTCATAGAAAATTTCAGAAATATCATGCATACATACATACATACATACACTTCACGCCTGTCTTCCAGAGGGATAGGCAGAGACTACAGATCTCCATTTGTCACGGTCCTGACATATGCCTTTCGCTTCATCTACATTCATACATCTTTTCATACATGACCTCCGGTTTCGAGTACTTTTCATGCATCTTTTTATTTAAAGACATGGTTGAAATGTTTAATCGAATTCAGCCAGGCCCATTGGTGCAGCTGACCTCTAGTCCGTAGGGTCGTGTGTTCGATTCCCACTGCTGACAAGTACTTAGGTGATGAGATTTTAAGTACTTGTTGGATGTGTCTGGGTGTTTTATACATAGAAATTTTCAGAACAATAACCTATATTTTTTTACGAAATATCATGCAAGTTTTTATTTCAAAAATATTTTCTCCTAATGATTCCTAACGCCTGAAAAAATGTTTGCATATGACGAAACTAAAATGTATTGTAAAACTAAAATAGCCAAACTTTTGTTATCAAAATATATCCAAATACTTTACGTATGATTATTATTTACCTAGTTATTTCTGAAATCTAGACTTACTTACTCGAGCCTATTGTTTCAGATGCCGTTTAAATCTAATTTGTCTAGTGTTTATATCAATAGCACAAACATGATTTTAAATACAAAAAAGGCAGCCCCTATCGAACGAACAACCTTTCGAGATTATTCCATTTGTATTTAATGCAATATATCATTTCTAAGGGTAGCAAAAAAAAAACAACCATTAAAACGTAATCAATTACGAACAAGTAAACCATTTTACAAAATACCTGTCGTAACTAATGATGTATGAATAATGTGAATAAATTATTACAAAATGTACACATTTTTTTTTATCTCCACTCTCCATCACAATAAATAACTAAATAACGAAACACTCTCCTTACCTAATCAAGTGATTAGTTCAACTTTACACACAAAGCAATAACTGTAATAGTATTTCCAGCCAACAATATTCAGTGAAACACGAAACTTTGTTACATTTCGATCATCGACAATTTAGCCAACGCGCGTCCGCTCCCCTCGACAGTTCGAAACGTACTGAGATGCCTTTGTACCTACTATCCCCAACCGCTTTAAACGGGCACGATTTTCCTAACACGCTTGCTTTCCACTGCGGGTAATTCAAAAGCTTTTCGTCGCATCTACTGTTGAATCGAGCAATGTATTCTATCGCTAGTATTTCGGTTGCAGCTTTTTAATATTACGAGGGAAGTTTTCTCACTTTGAAACGGTTCAACAGTATCCCAGCACAGTATTACAAGCCGCACCGTCTGCAAAGGTGAACTTTTCAATCAAATCCGCCTCTATTCATCGCGCGCCCGTGTATATGTAATAGGGTCCCATTGAATACGTCTGAATCAAGTTGTACTGCTATGGGAAAATAACCCTTAACGTTCAAGTGTCGATGTCTCGTTACAAAGGGCTTTTGTGAATCAAAGAGAAAAAAGAGTGATTTAATGAAGAGGTAGTTAATTGTTTGGCATTTGATGGAAGAGAACTTTGTTATAAGCTCAGGGTAATTGGAATTGACAAAGTTGTCTTTTTATGCAATGTACCTGTACCGCGCGGAGTTACATACGTTTTTTTCTGTTCCCGTGGGAATTTTAATGAAATATTGCCTATGTTGTCCGGGGATAGTGTAGCTTTCCAACGAGGATGGATATTTTTAGAATAGGCCAGTATTATGTAGATAAATAATATAAATATCCCGGAATATGTCGCACACGGTCACCAAGACCCCAAACTACTGACCAGCTACCAGGGACCAGCATGTCTGCCTCTGCTCCGTAGGGTCGTGGGTTCGATTCCCACCGCTGACAGGTGCATAAGTGATGAGCTTTTAAGTACTTGTTGGACGTGTCTGGGTGTTTTATTTATATAAGTGTATATATTTAAATGAAAAAAATATATATATTTAAGTAAATGTATCTCATTGTCTGATTCTGAACACAAGTGCTACATAACATGGGATCAAGGCAATGTGTGTATTGTAAAATATTTATTTATTTTATATTTACATTTTCAGTCGCCACTTACGACAGGCAAGAAATAATCTCACATCTATTCTTATGGCCCGGAACCCGCTGGGCTGGCTAAACTAGGATACCATGCCAGCATTGCCCTTTCCAAAGCACGCTGTGCTTCTTTGAGCTTGAGGGTCAACTATGCCATCAGTCTCCACGTCTCAATATTTTATTAACCGACTTTTAAAAAAAATTGGGAGGTTCCGCTGGATTAAAGTAATAAAAAAAATCCTCAAAACTTTTGACTGGATTAATCGATTTGGATGATTCTTTACTTTTATTTGAAAGCTTTCCCATTTTACTTTGTTTCAATTTCGACAATGGTGTCGATGAGTAATCCAAAAATCTGTAAAAGTTTATGGTTTGAAGTCGGTAAATTTTTCTTAAAAGTTAATGTATCTAATCTTCTTAATCGAGGCTAATTTATGAAAATATTAGTTTATTTTAATTTTTCAGTTTATTCTAAATGCTCTTAAAAGATCAAATAACAATTTAAATGAAAACATTTTCAATTAAACCAGTAAATAGACTAAATAATTGGGAGCTATTTCTCTTAAACTTGATACTCAAAACACTAATTACTTGCCTAGTTATTCAACACTCGCTGTGGAGTATGGTCTTACTCACGTTTTATCCCGTTCCCGTGGGAAAAACGCTATAAAATAAAGGCTATATTCATCATCATCATCATCAGCCCATACTTGTCCACTGCTGGACATAGGCCTCTCCAAGGCTATATTACTCAGTGATAATCTGGCAGTCGATTAACGAAAGAGATTTATATGGGTGATGTAAGGGACCGGGTGAGTAGAGGTCGCCCTAGAAGGACATACATCGGCCAGATTGGTGATGTATTGGCAGAAGATGGCGTGAAAAGTATTCGAAACCGGAGTTCATGTATGAAATGATGTATGATTGGAGATGAAGCAAAAGGGGTATGTCAGGACCGTGACAGCTGGCGTGAAGTTTCTAATTTTTTTTTTTTTGGAAATCGGTCCAATATTTTTTTTCATCATCATCATCAGCCCATACTTGTCCACTGCTGGACACAGGCCTCTCCAATTGCACACCACTGTGATCTACCTTCGGCTTCTCGCATCCAGCTTCTGGCAGCCATCTTGCGTATATCATCAGTATACATTGCCTGAGGGCGTCCTACACTCTTTTCTTCTACTACATTTTTTTGTTACATACAAAAGTTCATTTCATTTTGACTTATTAGTGAAAATTACTTAGTTATTTCTGAAATCTAGACTTACTCGGGCCTATTGTTTCAGACGCCGTTTAAATCTAATTTGTCTAGTGTTTATACCAATTTATTTTGAAACAAGATTCGGCTTGCTCCTTCATTGTAGTCTATTAAGTTACCGAGTTAATTATATTATTCAGAATCAATAGAGCTTTGTCTCTTTAACACAAATCAGCAAACGCAAGAAGCAAGTCTAAACACAATAAAACTTGGTGTTATCTGTTTAATTGTAGAGGTATAACTTATTTGTATTGTATGTGCATTATATGTTATTATAGTAGTATATTTGTATTATATGTAGCATAATTAAACTAATCTAGATATTTTTTTAATGAAACGTACACGTGCATGTTATAATGTACATGCATTTCGGAGAGTGTGCTACGGAGTTGCATAACCTAATATTCCCATCGCGTTTTTACAATAGAATAACCAGGAGAACGGCAAAACGTCATCCATACCAGGTGGATTTACCATTTACGCGAACCAAACGGTTTACGTCTACATTCATAGTGCGAACCGCCAGGATGTGGAATGACTTGCCGGAGTCTATATATCCTGTGTTCCATCGTTGACCACATCGCTGCTTAACATCAGGCAGGATGGTGGTCAAACGCTTGTTCATAGTGATAAAAAAAAAGAATCGAGAATATCCAAAATGTAATCGCCAATCTATCTATTCAGGGTACTTTAGGGCCCCATCGGTCCTACGAGGCCTTCTCTCACTGCCATTTCAGAAACTTCACGCCTTTTAATCTCAATGCGGAGTAAGCTGGTACTGCGCAGGAAACACAGACTCCGGCAAGTAATTCCATATCTGTGGCATTTATACTAGTGATTTCATACAGGAGAATAATATTCCACTAAACTACGCAGACAATTAAGCAATTATACTAAATACATAAAATATAATACCTATTTTTGCGTGTCATCATTTGGTATGCCCTCTCAAAAGTAGGCATTGTATGTGCAATGTTATTCCAACGCAATAGAGTTCAAAATTCTGTGTGAATTCTTCTCTTGAAACGTCTATAGCGAACTGCGCAGAATCAATCTGCAGCTAACCCAATATCACGAACGTCCAATTAGCTTAATGACAGGGGTTGGCTTTCTTTGCATGACCCTTTACGGAGGCCATTCGTGACCCACAAATGACCTGATAAGCTGACCAGATAACGTAAGTCATTAGTTTCCCCTGTTCTTCCTCGGATTACCGTGCACTTTTATTTTACTCAGATAATAAATATAATATATTGTCGACTATTCGATCCGACAAACGTTGTTTTGCCAATTATATAATTACGTAGACGCCCCGCGATTACATTCGCATAGTTCAGTAGTACCTAAAATAAAAATAAATACATTTCACACCTTTTAATCCCAAAGCGGGGTAGGCAGAGGCACTTGCTTAATAAGCAAATGCCCACGGTTCACAAAGCGTATTTAAACCAACGTGACAGGGGGGGGAATTGTGGTGTACGGGTTTCATCACGATGTTGTCCTTAACCGTACGAGCGTTGCGTTGCGTACATAGGCTCTGAAAAAGAGTCCCATTGGTACACGCCCAGTAGCCGGACTCGAACCCGCGACCTCCCGGTTACAAGTATCCGACCAACGGGACCACAGAC
>SJJU01008330.1:0-10661 GCA_012932125.1 Conopomorpha cramerella | reverse complement strand
GGCCTATGTCCAGCAGTGGACAGGTATGGGCTAATAATAATAATAATAATAAACTCATTTATTTCAGGTAATGATGATGATGATGTTGATGATAGTTTAGAGCCTGAGAAAGGACATAGGCTACTTTTTAATTTAAATAATGTAAAGAAATAATGCATATTGGCAAGACAATGTTTGCTGGATCTGGTAGTTAAAAAAATTAATAATGGCAGTCAACCGACGTAAAATAACACGTCATTAAAGAAAAAAAAAATACGGATGCAAACTGATCAAAGATTGAAACCATAATACTATTCCAAAGATGGTTTTACATTTTAGAACTAAAAGTTTGAAATGCATTATTATGGCACCATGTAGGCAGTTCGTCTGGTCGGAAGGTGACCATAGTAAGTATTGAACCGTACAAATTGTGCGTTCTAATAAATTTTTGTCTTTTTTTTCTTTCTTTATAAGTTGAGTTCTACTTAAAAGTTGCGTGTGGTGAAGATCAAAACAAAACAGATCGTATGCACAGTCGGCCAGGAAAGCGGGCTAAAACTTTTAGTGATACTTCTTGTGTCATCACTACAAGCTTTTATATACCTTGACACGTTTTATGTGGCGTACAAATCTTGCAAGTCTAATTGGTCAATGTGCGCAAGTGGGTCACACTTCCAGTTGTTGAGCTGTAAGTTGGTACACTTATGTAACTTGAATGACAATGGATTACTATGATACCATGTAGTTGGTCAGAACCGTACAAGATATGCCTACCATCAAGCGGGCCGCATGCTTGTTTGCCACCCTTGTGGTATAAAAAAAAAAAAAAGATAATCCCATCCTCATTTTTTTTCTTATTCTGCGTTTTACTTGCTTGCTCAATGCGTATCTTAATAATTTCATTTTTTTTATTAAAACATCAGGTAGAGTTGTTATATTGTGACAACTAAACAATTAACAATAATATGTAATGACTTTCAAATGGGTTTCAACTTAAGCCCAAATACTTGCCCCACTATTGGCTATGTGCGCGACGGTGGCGACGCGTAGCGTTTACAACATTTGCGGAAGCTGTCAAATAATAACAATGTAAACATTGTTACTTTTCTTTGCAAATATAAATAAAACCAAAGATTAAAATAGTATTGTTGACAATAATGAAGTGAAATTCATTCAATAGTTTGTAAAATTAATATAATAATAAAAACCGGGTTTGAAACTATTACACATACTTAATATTAGTTTCCAACCACAAACTGAGATAAAAGGCAATAAATTAGTATTAGCCGAGCATGTAAGAACGCAACACGTTAAAAGTTAACAACGCAACAACAGTCATGCATGGCCCATTTCTTTGCTTTGATTTTGTACTGCAATCAACACTTGACAGCTGATCATCCTCATTTGTTTCCAATTTCTGCCGTGTTGTGCGCTGCGGTCGTTGTCTGTCTGCCACTACTCGCTTTGCACATAGCCAATACAGTGGGGCAGTAGTAGGTTAGGTTAGGTTACCTGGCACTCGCCGCCGGTCGCGGTGACGGTCGCGGTGACGGTCGCGGTGACGGTCGCGGGTTCGAGTCCCGCCTCCGATATAATGCTCTGTTAAAGCTGACCAGATACGCGGCTAGAAAACCACCCTTGGACTGTAATGTTTATGGTAAGGCAGGGCTTCAAATGTAGCAATATTCCCTTCGTTATCGGTGACACACTATTATCCGTGGTATTCACAGAGCTTAGAACAGCATTACTGCACCATTAGGTCTTAAAAAACTGGTCTAATGTACACAAAATACGGACAAACGAATACAAATTGATATACGTCAAAAATTGTTAGCGATAAAAGTTTATTTCTTTTTAATAAATGATTGGGCTGAAAGGAGGCTGTGCCATTGGCCATTTAAGGTTTTAAGTTTGTATGAACACGGTGGCAGTAGTGTAATACTCGTCACCAGAAATACCCCCATATACCTCGAGCGAAGCGTATTGCTCTCCCAATCATAGTGATGAAGGGTGATAGAGAAAGATATAATCATATGTATGCGGCCCGCACAACTCGCTGCAAGTACACTGGGAAGAAATAGCTTACATAATCAAGGACCTCAACTTCTTCCGGATTTGTAGGCGGTAAAATAACAAATTCGAAACAAAAATGGTAAACGAATGAGTTTGGATTTAATGCAATGTCTAATTACGTCGATGGATATCTATTTATAAATATCTTTATATAATTGCCCTGATGTTGTTAAAACTATAATTACACATATCTAATCGGTGGGGATGTTACCATAGTAATTATAGTTTCTAGAGATAGACAAGGGAAAATAATACACTTCACGCCTTTCATTCCCAAAGCGAGATGCTATAACAAAAAAGTCCGAAAAGGCCTATCTAGAAGTGTTCGCTATATTTTACTTATACGTACATACTTCTACTGCGTACTTGATCAAAATGCAAATCGATGTTACCTACGTACAATAAACGGAACATATCTACCGTTCTGTATGCAAGCAAAAGAATACAATAACCTACTTATTTCTTTTGAACGTAAACCTACATTGTAATGTTAACGTTGCCAATTTGACTGCAGCCGCAAAAAAAAAAACACGCAACGCCCTTAAAATAATATGACTTATTCTCGAAAAGCATTGCCAAACCGGCGCAGCCTCCCAACGCGGTGGAATAATTTTGAATACAATCAGGAAGATATCTGAAATTAAACGTTTTAAAAGAATGATAAATAGGGTAAAGGTCCCCCGCCCGTCGCGTTTTTGGGAATGCGCCAGCTAGCCGGGGAAGCGTGCCCACTTACGACCACCGTTTGAACTTAGGTCGTCTATGAATGAAATGTTGCGATGTTTGAGCTTATGGCCGAGCTCCTACTTATCATGTAGGTGGGTGTCGACTTTAATGTAAACGCAAGCTTGGGACGACGTTTGTCAGTTTTTCTGGTTTCCTTCAACTAGGGAATAACTTATTTCTAGAGTGTAATTAATTTGTATTAATTGATTTTATCTTTCCCGTGGGAAATTGGGGATAAAATGATTCAGGAATAAGGTAGCTTTACAACAGTGAAAGATTTTTTCAAATATGTCTAGTAGTTTCGGAGCGTCTGTGGTCCAGTTGGTCGGATACTTGATTTGTAACCGGGAGGTCCCGGGTTCGAGTCCGGCTACTGTACCAATGGGACTCTTTTTCAGAGCCTATGTACGCAACGCAACGCTCGTACGGTGAAGGACAACATCGTGATGAAACCCGCACACCACAAGGTGTGTGAACCCTATAACGGCGATGGGCTCACCCCCTGTCACGTTGGGTTAAATACGCTTGGTGAACCGTGGGTACTTGCTTTAGCAAGTGCCTCTGCCTACCCCTCTTTGGGATTAAAGGCGTGAAGTGTATTTATTTATTTTTTTAGTTTCGGAGCCTATACAATACAAAACAAACAAAAAAAACAATCCTTTCCTCTTTAAAATATTGGTATAGATTTCAACTGATACCTACTGAGAGCAGAAACTGCTCCTTTCAATTAATGCCTTAGTGCGCTGTGCGTCTTGTTTGTCTTGTGCAAGAGGTATGTTTGAGTTAAAAGGAACCAATCACTTGTTTGAAACGTTCTATCTAGTACGCTAGCGATAGTTGGTATATAGGGGGGTCCTGAAATACCCTTTTTACTTAGTCCAAGTTTACCTTTTTTGTAGACCAAAATTATTTGTTTCGGGGCATTGACACCTACTGAAATGGACTCCTGGTCGACAGAAACAGTAAAATTCGGCTTAAAATGACATTTTCGGATCACCTTATATTTGTTTGGGTCGTTTATCAACTGTGTTTCCCTGACGACTAACGACCGTGGGCTTAGCAAGTGCCTCTGTCTACACCTTGCCTACCTTTTTGGGAATAATAGGTGATAATTAGTGGTTTTCATTCATTACCGGATATTCGTATTAGAATATCAATGATTCAGTTATATGCGATTATACGTCTGGATATTTTCTCTAGAATAAAGCACAAACTATATCTTAAACTTATTTGCAATTATTTGGATGATCGTTACATTCAATCACGATTCACTTGACAACCGTAAAAAAGCCTTGAGAGTGAGGGGAAGTTGAGGCAATAAATGTCATTCTTGATCTATGTGTGCGTGGGACCGGGGCAGACTTTTGTCGAAAAAAAAACCGCTTTGTCATTTGCTTAAATGCATCACGAAGTAGAACAGTATTAAAATAACATTACACAGCAATTTGTATTTTTTTATATGCATAGTGTTACGGCGGTGATTAAATTACGAGGTAGGGAGTCATAATAGGTAGCAACACACATCTCAATCAAATTTTTCTCTTCTCTACTGTCTTAATCTTTATAATTATTACTGACATGACGAAGATTCTGGACATAAAATTTACGAACATACATATAATTATATATACAGGCTGAGGCCGTCACACGAGCGAAAAATTCAATTCAAGATAAAAAAAGTGTAGAGTGTAACGAGCCCTTCAAGTAAGTGTATTGTCCGGATATTGCAAAGTTCGATGTTCCGGAATAAATTGAGTTTAAAGTGAATATCCATAAATCAATGTAGGTAGGTCATATCATCATAAATCAATATTGCGATGTTATCGTGATGTCAGCAAATAAGTTTAAAGGTCAATTGCATCGGCGCTACGTCAAATAATGTCAGTGAAGAGCGTTTCGAAAAAAGGACCATTGACGCATTGCCGGTGAAATTAATTTTGTTAGGGATGAGATGATACTTAAAAAAATACTTATACTGAAAAAAAAGAAACGGACTAAAACCATTTGGATATATTCGCTAATTTACTGCAAGCGATATCTCAAAATGTGACACTACTTAGGATTTACATTCATCATCATCATCATCATCATCAGCCCATATCTATCCACTTCTGGACGAGGATTTACATTACTTAGGATTATTTTCACAATAACAAAATATTGTGAAATATCGCGTTGTTGCAGTAAATGAGCGAATGAACTAACTGAAAAATGCCAATATTCAAAGTTTTTCTCATGTTAAAAGCGTCACCATGCATAATGTATTTTATCTACGTACCTGTGTACGTAAATGTCGTGTTTTTCTTCTAAGCGATTCTTTTATGTGTGTTTCTTTTTATGTGTCAGTAAAAAATAATGTAGGTAAAGCATTTTTTATTTAAGTGTTATATATATATATGATTTTAAGCATAATGATATCCGGATTCCTTTATATATCACTCAGATCACTTAACTCTCTTTTCAAGTCAAGAAATAATTGCTGAACAAACTTAACATTTCCACCATAGATTATAATTTCTATCACCAGTCTTAGTACAACTCGTTTACCTATTTAATAAAAAATGTCCGAAATATATAGACTAGTTAGACCGTTATCGACAGTATTTCATCTATATTATCCAACGTTGCAAAACATCACGTGTGAATCAGGAATCAGCACAGAGTTGTTTGAATCGCGACAATTTGCTTTCAATTCCGATATCGTTCCTAACGTACCTAAAGTTAAACAATTTCACGGATCCCGCTCACATTTAATTGGCCGATTATCTTTTTAGCGTTCCTTTTGTATGTCCTTACATAGGTAGGTATTTTTTTTCTAAGGTTGACCCTGTATATATGGATAGACCGTTGTCAATGTCTGTGTCGTGACAGCTTACAAATGATCCATTTGAAATAGATAAGTAAATGATTTAGAGGGTTCCGTTTTGGACTTACCCCCGCTTTGTGCTTCCTCGTAGGGTCGTAGAGGTTGGACGGTCCATTTTTTTTCCTTAAAGCAGTTGTAAGAATGAATATGAAAATGTCCGAAGGCCGTGATATATGAGATTCTTTGATTTTCCTTATCACTGTTGATATTTCGATGGCCATTAGGGTTTCAATTGAAATGGTTGCGGCGGTGGCGGCCTTGAGAAATATACTGAAACTCTTTGAAATTGTACGAGTGAAGGAGATAGGTCAAGTACAGTCGGCTTAGAAAGTGGTCTAACAGTTTTGATGACTATTTTATTCCTGTGTGTAACATCAATAAGGTAGAGTTGTGATACTACATACATACATACATACACTTCACGCCTGTCTCCCAGAGGGCTAGGCAGAGACTACAGATCTCCATTTTTTTGTGATACTGTTACAAGTAAACAATGATCCTTAATGTTTAATGACATTCATGTTAGTTTCAATCTTAGGTTGGTATACCAGAGCTTTGCCCGACCGTGTCTACCTACCTAGGATAAGGTAATTACTTGTTTAATTTGTAACGTTACTACATAATTTAAAACTCAAGGACCTGCGATATTATTGTTTGTGGTACCTTAATGGTATATACGCAGACACAGACCTTGCTAAGCAAATTTGCGCATAACTATGCGTGATCATACAAAAAAAATCGCGTTGAATTGAGTACCACCTCCGTTTTCTCGTTGGTCAAAAATGTTGGCAAAATTCGAGAAAGTTATTCAGCCTGTAATAATGGACATTTGTTTGACAAATTTTGTTTTTTTTACGTAAGTCTTGAGGAAATTTGCTTGGAATCATAGGCTGAGTGACTTTTTCGAGTTTTACCAACGTTTTTGATTTAACGTTGTACATATATAGTTACTTTAGTAAGTAGCTACATAAAAATAACATTTATTATCGGCCGGCATGGACTAGTGGTCAGGACATCTGCCTCTAGGACGACGGTCGCGGGTTCGATTCCCGCCACGGACATATTGCTTTAGTGATGAGCTGAGGCATTTGTTGTGTGCGTCTGGGCGTTTTATTTATCTATGTGTGTATATAAAAGTATTTATGTAAGTGTATCAGTCTCTGGCACCCATAGTACAGGGTATCCCAGTTTGGGGTCAGGTGAACGTGTGTAAAAAAAAATGCCCCGGCATTATATACCTATTAATAATAATTTTAAGTTCACAAAAAACGGGTAATGAAACCACCCTAAAAACCATATAACTTACTATAGAGGTATATAAATAATAAACGGGTACCTAAATATAGGAAAAACTAAGAACAAAACTTTTACACGACTGCACCAATAGCTGAAGTCCGAAAATTCAGCCTCTACAATGCATTTCTCCGTTATCAAAACGTCTAGCGAGTTGGGGCATTATAAAAGACATACATCCACTATAAATTGACTTCTTTATGCATACAAACGTATACTATATGAAGGTCCAAACGAATTGGCCAGTGAATCAAAGAGTATTTCAAAGTTAAAATGTCCCGGTTGCAGCGGGAGACTCTACCAATAATGTAGAGGGTATTAACTGACTATTTAGTGAGGCAATGGTATAATTCTCTTAATTATTTTTGCCTGTTTAAGCTGTTTCCTGACGGTTACTGCTCGGTTCGTGGTGCAGTCGTGAACATTTTATTACTGTGCTTTTTATATGAAATTGGACTGGGACATTTTGGTTTAGATATTATGTAGAGATTTTAGACAACGCATTGTCGTGTTAGATGTGAGTTATCAATAAAACCTAAAGTCCTGATTGGTCCATTCATCACTGACTCATCAACGCCCATCTCCAACCCTTGACCTTAGAAAGCTGAAATTTCGTACGGGGGCATTTTTTATGTTTACGAGAGATAAGATAGATTTTTTAATATTAATTCTCTAAGCGGATAAAAAGGGGGCTGGAATACTTACATATAACAGCAGGTAAACACTGTAAATAATTCCTATTGGCAAATCAACGTTTGCCGAGTCAGTGGTTTTACTAGTATTTAATAATAAGTACAGTCTGAAGGTTTTCAAGTAGCGGGTGAATAGGTATCTAATTAACAAGTGTTCATGTGCTCCATTGTAGACCCTATCGCTGCTTAACATCAGGCAGGATGGTGGTCAAATGCTTGTCTATAGGGAAAAAAAAATAAAAATAAGTGACAAGATATTCATAGACCATTTATTTTGTCCAACTGTACACAACCAATAAGCTCATGGCCGCAAATACATACATATAATCAAAGACACGCTCGAGCTTACTTTTGTTATTTTAATAAACTTTTTTTCTTAAACGATCTTCCTTTTTGAAGTCATTTCAAAACAAACCATTATATTATAATTTTAAACAGTCCATTCTACAATATCACCTTACGATATTATGAATCTCTGAAGCATTTGCGCATTTCCGTCGCCGCTCGCCGTGCACGCTGCAATATAATTTTGAATGCTGTGATTTAGCAACCCTTTTGCAAAAATATCTCATTACCTCGCTACCTATCTGTCCCGTTTGCATGGTACAGCTGGCAGAATAATTGCTGTTTAAATCAAGACTACCTTACTCAGCTAGTATTCGACTAGTCTGTGGGGTTTATGCGCAACATTAGTCAGCAGTCTAAACTAACTGGGTACGCGCCGTTGGTAAATGTAAAAAGCTGAATCTTAGCTTTTCGATTGATTGTTGGTGATACTTTTTTTTTTCAATTAATTTAAAGAAAGGATTTATTCGTTCTTTAATTAGATTTTTGTGTTTGTTGACAGGTTGTAGGATTTGTTTTTTTAATATAAAATTCACAGGAAATATACATAACAGTGGCGTGCACACCATATAGGTAAAAAGACACTGCCAAGGTAGGCAGTATTTTGGTTACCCAAACTAATAATAAAGTTATTGCTAGATCTTTTTTTGTTGTACTCGCGATATACTAACGAAGTCCTGTGTTTGGTGGGTGAGTAGATATTTGATACTTTGTAAAGACAAGTTACCCATACATAGGTGTCAATTCTCGGGGATCACTGCCTACCATGTCGTAAAAGCCAGTGCACGCCACTGATACACAGTTCTAGTTATTAGCAAAAAAATAAATACATTTCACGCCTTTTAATCTCAAAGCGGGGTTGGCAAAAAGATATTAGAAAAAAAACTAACGTTGCTTATTAGAAAGAAAAAAAATATTTGGCTGTAGTTATATCTTTTAGTAGGTATATAACGTAAAGAGATGAGATTGTTTCTCTTTTTGTTTACATTATGTTAATTACAACGTTACTTAAACCAACAACTTTAAAAAGGAACTTACAAAGGATACATACATAGTTGAAAAAATTATATTTACTTTAGTTCATTCTACGTAAATAAGGTACTCAATTCTTCAACTGAAGTTACATAAGTAAGTACCTACGTATAAAATAGTGAACCGTTTAAGGAAAATGGCACTTCCTCTGTTCAGCCGTTGTACTCACCTACTATGAATAGTCAATCGTCAATAGTCATTAAATCGTTCAGCTTTGTGATTCTAATGTCGCTGAATAGGGATGAGGGAACGAACCTTCGGGATTTTTTTTATTTTTCTTTTCGGATGATCGATTCGGAATTGCACGGGACGAGATTTTTTTTTGTGACGTCCTTCTGCTGATTAAAAATGGAAATATTGTTAGAATTAAGAACTGGGCGTTCGCGATGTTCGGAACCTGTGTTTTTTAGGGGTACGATGTCAGTATAAAATCGGTTATCTAATACTTACACGTTTTGTATTCGTGCGTTTACCTGCCTGATAATTAGGTAGAGAAGACTAATTATTAGATACATACATATGAGGTACTTATATACATTTTGTAAAGTGTGATGTGTCCATTTTAACGTATTTTTTTCTCGTTTTAGACTGAATTTTTTGTATGTTTTTTTTTAATTACTGTATTTTTTTATAAACTGAACTTATTAAGTGGCGATTTATTTGATGTTTCATGAAATAATTCAGATTCTATGATTTTTTCATTTTCCTGTCTGACGAGATACAACACCATAAGTTCAGATTATGAAGTACGTCTAAATAGATCTTTAAAATTACTCATACAACGTCGCTATTCCATTAGCAAACCTAGTCATAATAATTCCATTACAATTTCACCTTCCTTCACGAACACCTTAGTATATTTAGACGCAGAGTCCTAGTCCCCTATTAGTGGTGAAGTGATGTGTTCACAGTAAGAGTTCAACCATTCAAAACTATCAAGTGCAAGTCCACGTTAGTGAATGCAACGTTGTACGAGTAGAGGGCGGGCGACGACGAGGCGAGTCAGCCGAGATAGGCGAGCGAGGCGACTGAGGCTCGGTGGTCGGTGCGATTTTGTAATTATCCTCCGCGGTTTCGGTCGCGTTCCTTTGCGAAATGTGCCAAATCGGTTGCTCGCGTGCTCGCGGCGTTACTATGGGCTCCAAGTATTGGGGATATTAAAACAAAACTATAGGGGGCTACTCAGTGGTTTTTTGACGGGCCCGTTGGTGTAGAGGTCAGCATGTCTGCCTCTATTCCGTAGCTTATAAGTATGTATGTATTTAAAAGAAAAAGAAATGTATTTAAGTAAGTATATTTCGTTGTCTGAATTCCATAACACAAGTACTTTAGCTACTTAACATGGCATGAAGGCAATGTGTGCAAATGTCTGCATATTTTTTTTTCAATACTAAGCAAACAGCGGACGAATCAATTGGTTAAGCGTTAATTGTGCGATGACTTAACCTAGCCTAATTTGTAGTAGTTAAAGTATTTTCTTTCATCGAGCGAGCGCAGCATAAATACGTTCATAGAAATTAGTTCCATGGGTTGGTTTTTACACCACACTGGAGTTTTATGAAGGGATTGGTCCGGGAATGTTTTGGTTACAATATAGGCATTTCACTGGTTGGATTTATCATTATCATCATTTATCTTTAAATGCATATATCTCA
>SJJU01008328.1:0-19948 GCA_012932125.1 Conopomorpha cramerella | reverse complement strand
ATACCGCTTTGAATTAAAATATCAAGAAGTTTCCTATCAAGTGAACGTTTTGCAATTTGATTAATTTCAGCCCAATGAATGAGTCATCAGTTTTTCGGTCAGTAATTTTGTTTTTAATAGCTGTCATCTAGTCTAGACATTGTAATTGAGCAGCGCCATTTGTTTGAGGAAAAAATCGCATTACTCAGTAAAGTGCCTTTCTTGGAATTTGCGTAATTTTTCACTCTGATCTGTCGTTTTTTTTATGGGGGTTGAAAGTTTAATTTCTAAAATTTTTGGCGTTTAACATTGTGTTTTTCCTTTATTGTGATGTAATAAAGGAAAAATATTGAGATATGTCCTTCATAATTGTGCGTACCGATGATGTATTTCTTCTCAAATGCGCAAATTGCTCTTCCAAAGCGGTCAGGCATCTGTAACAGCTGACTGCAGGTGTAGCTGGCAACTTATCAATACATAGTATAAAACTTAGCCGCCTCCCACTGTCGCTATATATGCTTAGATTTTTAAAAGTACTCAACGGATTTTGATGGGGTTTTCTTTAGCAGGTACATACAGTGATTCTTGAGGAATTTGTGTATAATGCATATATTAGCAGAGAAACATTGTTAATAATTTATATTAGCAAACAATGTTTGCCGGTTCAGCTAGTATCTTAGAAACAACATAAACTAGTATTGCATCTCCAATCCTGGAATCGACTGCACGTAATCGCTGTACGTGTTCTTGCATTCGGCAGCTCACTTCGGAATAGCACCACAACGGTCCATTATATCTGTACCCAACATACTAATATACTACAAACTCGAAAGTTTGGATGGATTTTTGGATGCTTGTCCTCTCGATACTCCTTGAACAGATTTCAACTTTACAATAATATGGTTTATACGTCAGAATGACACTATATTTTTTATTACGGCGGATACATGGTAACACGAACAAACTGATCTAAGTATCGTCATCAGCCGCATAACGTCCACTGCTGGACGAGGGAGGAGGCTCAATGATTTCCGTCATGAAATGCCAATAATCGCCCCGCTTAGCAGGCGGGTTGGCGATCGCAGTGGTGTTGTGGTTTAACTCATAGAGAGCGCTGCTGTCCATTCTCTGGAGATTCTTTCATTCTCCCTCGATCGCCTCTTACAAAGCCCACGACGAGAAAAGTTGAGCTGGGGTGTTGGCGCATGCATTCTATTTGCCATGAACACATGGCTATATGTATCTATTTTGGTCTAAATACGGGCTGGTAGAATATGGCCGTTAATATTTATCCATAAAGGTAATGGTAATTTTCACAATAGGTACTTGCTTAACATAAGAACGTTTTTATTAACACCAAAAATTTATTAAAAAAATACAATATACTTAAGCGCCAACACTCGGTGCAGGCATTCCTTGAATGGATTGACCATTGTTCGCCCCGCGTTTAATGGTTTCCTACGAGCGTTTCCGGGTTCGTTAAGCAATGGGTCCGGGAGCTGCAGTCGTTATAGGCTTTTTCGTGGTTCATTTCGGGCAGCTTGAATAACATTGGGTTGAAGCACTCGACCCATAACCTTCCAAAACCTGGAGAAATGCTGAAAGGGAGAATAACGAATTCGAGCCTCCGGGTTCGGAATAGTTATCAGTGTTTCTCGTTTAAAAAATAAAATAAAATAAAACTTATACATCAATCAGAGCGTCTGTGGTCCAGTTGGTCGGACACTTGACTTGTAACCGGGAGGTCCCGGGTTCGAGTCCGGCTACTGGACTCTTTTTCAGAGCCTATGTACGCAACGCAACGCTCGTACGGTGAAGGACAACATCGTGATGAAACCGCACACCACAAGGTGTGTGAACCTTATAACGGCGATGGGCTCACCCCCTGTCACGTTGGGTTAAATACGCTTGGTGAATCGTGGGTACTTGCTTTAGCAAGTGCCTCTGCCTATCCCTCTTTGGGATTAAAGGCGTGAAGTGTATTTATATTTTTTTTATTTTATTTTTTATACATCAAAATTCGTTGCGAAGTTTAAAAGATCTAACATACAAAAGAAAATATAGCGGAAAGCGTATATAAAGCGTTATACTATGTATTAACGAAGTATATCATTGTCTTTGAGTATTAAGACCAGATGATCCTAGGACGTTCGGTTAAATACGCTTGTTAAATAAAAATGTTGTTATTTGCGCCTTTATCCACTCGCTTGATATTAAAAAGCTTGTTCATAAGAATGTATTTACACCTACACAATTTGTCAGTGCACACCTGTGTTGGCCAATATACTTCCAACGTACGTACGTAAGTGGGGCATAGTCGCACGGGATCCATGTGGAAGTTACAAAGTACAGCTTGTATAATTTATTAGGTTTATGAAAATGTACTGTCGCAACCAAACTAAGCTGCGATTGTGAATACAACATTTTTATGGGAAAATGGACAAACACTTCAAAATTACAACAGTATTTTTGATATTATGTATCCTCTTGTATTTTGAAGTATATTTTTTTTTGTTAATTAAACATCTAAACGTACTAGTAAATTTTTAGCCTGAGATAATTTTAGGATGGGAAAAAGTCCTAGATTAAAGAAGCCAACACATCCTTTCGTTTGAATATCACTTAGATTGGCCTATACGTCCTAAATTGCAAGAAATACATCTGGTACCGTTATTTTTATATCTCAGCACGGGCCAGTTGAATTGAAGTTGAAGTTGGAATTTGTCTTATTATAAACATATTGAACTTCTGTCTCAAGCATATCGATGAGGTTCGACTTAACTATCCTTTTATGAGATTACTCATAAGATATTATTTCCTATTTCATGTTAACTACACCGTGTTATAAATTATATGTAATCACATTATTTGACAGATAAATATTCTAAGAAACAAAATAATATGACATAAATATTGCTCTAACGTAATATTCAAAATACGCATATCTAGACAGCTTCCTATCCCCACGCGGAATATTACTCCACGCGGGCCGCATACATTTTCAAGCTCGGCGTGTCTGTGTCGAAGTTGACACAGCATTTGGTGCCAAAGGCTTGATAAGGTGTCTCGTAACAACACAGCATGCCAGTCCGTTCCGCGCAGCGCTGCGCCGCGAGCCCAGTGAATATCCCACCGGTGACCGGGTACCCCAACACTTTGGATAATTGCATTCTGGAACAAAAAAGATTTATGACTTTGTTTACCTACGGTTTGAGAGGGTTTTTTTCGGTGTCAGGTAAATTTGTGGAAATACGTTTTGTAAGTATTACTGATTTATTTATTTGTGATGATTTTACCTACCGACTGAAAAGTGTTTAAAATTGTTTATAACTTAGAAACGTAAACGGGGAAGCCGGTTATCCTGTTTGCCTTGCTAGACAGAAAAAAAGAACTATGTTAAGACGGTTTCTTAAAGGTGTAGACAAAGGAAATATTTTGCTCTTTTCGTCTGATCTACATAATACACAATAACACAATTTTTCCAAAAAAAGACGAAGCTTTTTCTTGTGAAAAAGTCACAAATGTAACCGGAACATTTAAAAATTTGCATTTCCAATTTCGCTTTCAGTTAACATTTGAATGTCGACGGTTACAACATACTATTGAATTTGAGCGAACGATTTCATTTAAACAAATATTTATTTTGGGCCAGAATGTTTGTGATACACTCATTAGTAAAGACAATATAGCAACGGGTTTATGCAAACAAAATATTGTTGCGGAATGTACGGTTCCATTCTCGATTAACACTGAAATGATTCACCATAACACCGGCAGAGTTATAGGCATATCACTATTTTTCGCGGTCCTGAAATCTGAAAGGATTTTCAACAGATTTCCTCGAACGTTAAACTTCCTCTGAATAAATGCTCGCCGGTTTTAAGTACTTCACAGACATCACCGATCTTAGCACACGCGTCAAGAAAGATATAGGTACATACAGCAAATACGCGCTGTGATTGGCTATTAAATCATGTTTAGTGAGATTTCAATTATTCCAACTGTTGTTTGATGTCTTGTCATGGCATGTGGTATATTTTCATATGATTTAGTCCTTCGGGCGATATCTACCCAAAACTACATATACACTACATGTTTTCACGCGTAGGTACAAAAAGGTTTATAGTTATATGTATTCAAGCTCATCGCTTCTTTGAAACGCTTTTCCCGTTTGTACATCCTTTTATAAAACAGGTCCGGGGTCTGCTTTTCAACTCCTTCCCTTCGTCTTTACATGAACCTCGATATTGCTTTTTAAAGGAACATTAAAAAAAAACTACTATATTCCAATCAGATTGTATAAAAGTATTTTTTGTGTGCATATTTCACGGGAAATATTTTCATAAAACGTAGTTTATTGTAACGCAAAACCGTAACGTATATTAAAATTACAAATATAATATTACGGTAATTAAATTATACAGTAATAACAAACATTAAAAATAAATTATGTTTAAACACTGCCTACGTCGTTTATAACACATTGACAGGGTGTATTTTAGTTATTACTCTTATGGAAGTTGCACATATTTCACAAGAAACTTGTTAATATAACTTTACTGCTACTCAGAACCATAACAGTATATCAAACTAAAAATATTATATTACAGTCATTGAATATTCTGCAGCATTTCACGGTTTAGCGTTTACTTTTCTAAAAGTTTCACCGTACAAAAGGGAACTCTCTATTTCAGTTTGACACAAGTTTTTATTACGGATAGGATAGGAAACTTATCTTAGTTTCTAGCCGCATTTGAACTGGCGATGCCGCTACTACTCTCACTGGGTGAGGCCGAGCTTACAAAACACCTAAGTTATTCGTAAGGTGCCGTGACTCTGCGGGTTTTGTGCCAACTAGGAAAAAACTTTGGCACCGATTGTTTCTTGCATTTCTGTGCCGTAAATATTGAATAGTACCTGAATATGTAGATGCGTTTTGCGTTTATTTCATTCATGAGTATTGTTTGTTGCGGTTCATGAAACGTTGCAATATTTGATTGAGTGTAAACAAAGGCACTATCTGACTTCTTTTAAAATATATGATGTGGCGCTGAGGGATTTTTTCGGTATTTGCCTAGTCATATTATATCATCAACAAAAAAAAACTCAAGAATCGTTACGTAACTCTGCATAATATGGGTGGTTGTACATTATTATGTGTATGTGTGGTGACGGCGAATGCACATGTGTCACCATCCCAGCACTACTTTTGTCATGTACATAATAGAATAGAAATTTTAATTGATATAATTTTAAGTTAAGTTAAGTCTTTGTTAAGTTCTGTTAAGATCTGTAAATCTCCGATCTTTTTTTACTGATGTCCTTTCGATTTTTTTTTAAAAAGTCTCGTGGGTAACTTAAGGCAATATTTTGCACGTCTTATTTGACAAGGAAAATTTCCTTACCTCTGAATTCTTTTCGTTCAAAAACTTGTTTCAGGTCTATATATTTTCTTCGACCATTGAGAGAGAGCAAGGATTACGCGGGTATCCGGAATACAAAATACCTTAATTGAAATTCTTGCCGCGTCCCCTCAGATTACAACGTCTAGCGGCGTAACTGAGAGTTGGGTCGATTGCAGATATTGTATTTTGAATCTCTAATAGTAAATGATCAAGGTTAGAACAGACACGGAAAATCATCTATACAGAGTTATGTCTCTGTAATGATCCCAATTTGCCCTTTGGAACTTGGTAAATTGTTGCAATTTCGACAGTATACCGCGTGTAAATAGACCCCAAGCAATGGTCATACAAACGTTGTTGGCCTCATTTCGTTTCCCAGCATTGTCGCCATAGTAAAATTTGTTCATTTTGACGAGGTTTGTGTGTGTTTCTGAGAACATTGTTCGGAGTCAATGTACACGCAGTATAGATATTATTTCTGTAGGTTCCATTTTGTGATTGAGTGTTTGTGAAGGGTAACGTAGACTAAAAAAACACTTTATCAAAGAATATAAACGTAGATATGTTATGTTAAACACTACTGGAAAGGATTTTGACAAATCATGGTGGGGAATAGATTATTACCTTAAACGATTCAAATTTTCCAACAGACTGGAATGAAGGGATTTACCGCGGTCAAACCGCGGCGAACAGCAACAATAAACGAAACCTACTGTACATTCCGAGGTCCTATATTCTAATGGAATGGGCTCCACTTACAGTTTTATTCTTCGGGTACAATGAGCGAGCTTTGGAAATCACTTTGGGGTGACAACTCCAAACCAAGACACCGACTTTTTTCCACTTTGTTGGAAAAAAGTCGTATTGGAAGTTATGTGCTTCGGGATCTGTCACTTTTAAATGTCAGTTTGGGTCCAAATATACCCCACTACGTAGTAGACAGAAAATATTGACCCATTGTACTATTTGACTCCTGCCTGCATATTTTTGTCAATCGTCAGTTGTTTTCATTTGTTCCGGATTCGACGTATTCCAGATTCGTCGTGTTCCAAATTCTACGTATTCCAGATCTGTCGTACCCCATCTTCGTCGTAATACAGTCCACCAAAAAATACAAATTGTTACTTTCAGTAATTTTATAAAAAAAATAAAAGCAATGGAACAAAAAACTCTCTGCGATAGACCCAAAACACTTTGTAACTAAGTAAATGCGTAAAGTGACAATATAATAACAATGAACCTCACAATTCACAAAGTCTAGAAAGGCAATCGATCAATTTCACGTACCTGAAGAGGTTAATTTCTAGAGCTAATTTTGTGCCTGTTCAACTGTACACATTACGACGAATCTGGAGTGCGACAGATCTGGAATACGTCGAATCCGGAACAAATCGTTGTTTTTGGTATGAGGGTGATAATTTATTCCAAACGTAGGCTGAAAATTGTACTAGAAATGCAAACAGAGTCTCTATGAAGTAGTTTGTGCAAGAGCTAAATATGCCAACCAAAATCTTTCTATACGATTGGTGAATATCAAATTTTCATAGTCAGATTAAAATATTACTACCAGCAAAACGTATCTCAATAAAAATGTGTTTTATTTATAAACACCGTAGTCACATATTTACCTGCACCATCCCAAATAAATCCAGCTCACCTGGCGCGCAGCAGCTGTGTGGCGACACCAAGACGCCTGTACTCCGGCGTCACAGAGAGCCCGGCTCCCATAAGGTACTCGTCCACGGCGAACGAGTCATAGATTGCCGTGACATGCATCGCCTCGCTAAACATACGAAGCGAGAGCAACCCAGCGCGGCTCTTTGGCTGAAATCAATAGCATTGTGTAGCTAAAACAATGAACGTCAAGTTGTACGGCACAGGAAACGCGATGCACGAAAATGGGTAACATCATGTTCGCGTCATCACGCACGTTTCACATATGGATTATTTTGGTCGCGGTTTTCATTTAATGCGAAATCCGTATATTTAACGGCATTGGTAATTATGGATGAAAAAAGAATTACAATAGGATATTGTTAGACAATGTGAGTGATCACGTCAGAGGAGGAAGACCGCGTCGAGTATCTACAGACCATATTAAGCGACGTGTTACATGTATGCACATGCCTTTTCAATGGGAAATCAAAACAATCCACAACAATATGTAGGTAAGACTAGGTAAAGTAAGACGTTACTTGGAAAATATACATTTTCGGAAAGCCTCTCTGTGTGTCTTTGGAGTTATGAAATCGAGTTATTATACCTATGTTGTTTACAAACTTCACCGGCTATAGTCAGTCGTTTTGATGTTAATGCTAAGTTATCACGGAAAATAGAGTCAAGCAATAGTGAATCCTACCAATCAATGAGCATGTTATCCTATGAACATCTTTGATAACAATATTTGCAATATTTTCAGATAAAAAGTAGCCTAAAAGGCTACTTTTTATACAAATATTCCTGTTTTTTTAACCTGCAAACCAGTAAACTTTTTTTTTATTTCAAAGAGAAAATTAACGAATGTCAGCTTTTAAAAACCCTATTGAGTTGCATTTATGTATATTTTAATTTCGGCCTATATTTGTTTTGAGTGTATTTCCTGTATTCAAACACCTGTGTAGATAGTCCCGTGTTTATTATTCTGAGGATTAAATAAACGTTCACAGTGAGCTCTCTGACTCGGGCGTTTTCGAAAGTTACAAAATATAAAACTTTTCTGGTGCCAGAGTAAATAGAGTTTTGAGTGCATTTTATGTGATGAAATTATTAGTATAAGTCAGTAGGTGCCAAGGGTACGTAATTATAAGCTTTGTAAAAGAGACCTAACATTTTAGTATATTAGACTTACTAACTATTTAGTGAAACGTAAAACGTTCGCAAGAAGAAACCTACATGCATAATGTATGTGGTAGATAGCATAGTTTAAATTCTTCGCTGAAAAGTGATCGTCAATACAAAGAAGGTAACCGATTTCGCATGAACGCACTTGAATTGCGAATCGTATGTGTAATGCATTGCGATTTTTGTAAACCATGAATAGTTGAAAACAAATTGACTATTGGAACATTGTATCACAATAGTAATATTTTAGGGTTACTCAATTGTAAAATTTAAAAATACTTTTCTTACTTCTTACCGATTTGGCACAAAATAATTTCTTTAAATCTAAAGCGGAGTTTAGATTAGCAATAAAATTTGCAGAAGTCGACTTCTGCAAGTCAAAATCGCTGTGTAAACGTGTAGCAAGTTCATTTCTGCAAGTTTTCTCTGTGCATCGAACTTGCTGCAATTTTTATGTGTAAACTTTAAATATAGTCGACTTCTGCAAATTTTGCAGTAAAATAGCCGGCCTGTTTAGACATGCAATAAAACTCGCGATAGAAAACTTCTGAAAGTCATTTACAATAGTGTAAACAGGGTTCAGCAAGCTATATAAGCAAGTTTTGCAACTTCCAGAACTTGACACAAGTCAAATGTGTAAACGGCCATTTTGATATTCCAGCAAGAACTTGAACTATATTTGGTAAACAAAATAAGTTTTTTGTGTTCTGCAAGATGTCAAAAAAAAAATCCCCCGATTTTAAATGTGGGTGTCTTGTCCTTTCATTTGATACTCCACTTGAACATATTTGTATAGAGTCGACTTTTTTTCCCCACTTTCAACCCTCATAACTTTTGAACAAATTATCCAATTTTCATTTAATATACGTGGTGTAACTCTTTGCTTTAATATCCCACTTGGACACATTTATTCAAGTTTAATTTTTAATCCCCACTTTGACCCCCCATAACTTTTAAACGGTTCAATCGATTTTCATCAAACATGTCTAAGAACACTCGCCCGTAAAACACCTCTAATAACAAAATAAACTAAACTGAAATCGGTTCATTCGTTCGGGAGCTATGATGGCACAGACATACAGATACGTCAAACTTATAACGCCCCTCTTTTTGCGTCAGGGGTTAAAAACTATAAATTATTACAAAAATAATCATTAAAATGATTTCATATCATGTACTCAATACATTCCCTTTACGAATAAGAGAAGAGGGGGTAAAAAAATATGGACCAAAAAATCGACCGACAAGATTCACATTATTCTTCTTGGACCTTTTCTTCACTTAAATCCGTTGGCGAAATTCGGTACTCACATTATGCATACGCAACTACCTCTAGCGCCTGGACTATACTTACTTTTTGGTATTAACAAAAATAAAATTGTTGCAATGTTCACATACATCTAAACAGTCTTGCAAAAACTTCTAGAATTTTACTATCACAAGTATTGCTTTATATAAAACTTGCAATTAGTGTAAACTCACTTGGAATATTTAGCGCAATTTTGCAGCAAGTTCTTGCTTACTGTAAACTGTCTGGAAAGAACTTGCGCGATAATCCTTTCAGAGCACTTGCAAAGCCAACTTCTACAAGAAACCTTGCACTTAGTCTAAACGTAATAGCAAGAACTTGGTCAATAACTTGCGGCAAGAACTTGTTAGTCTAAACCCCGCTTAAGAGGATATTATCATTGCTACTATTTCCCACAGTTATCTTTTCTTTTTTATTTCTATGCCCAATTGGCTAGATTTAGGTATCAAAGTCTGCTATAAATTACGTATTAAAAATCATTGCACAAATAAAATCCAAATATCACACAATAAAAACAGTTCATCTCACTTTTGCGAAAATGAAGCCGTATTTACGAAAAACAGTATTGTCAAACAGCCTCAAATGCCAACAAGAGGTGGCTCAAATAAATAGCTCTGTAAAGCAATTTGTGCGAAGTAGCAAAGAAAAAAAAAAGCGTCGTAGTGAAAAGGCTCGTTGAAAACCTCCGTCGGACGTCGCGGAAAACGTCTGAAAGAAGTGCAGTGTTCAAGAGTAAACCGACGAGGGCCAAGCACAGGTTAAAATATAATGCGGTGCATAAAAACTAGGTCGCCCACCGAATGAAAATGGATCAAACCCAGCATCGTAATAAAGGGGAATGCAGCCAACATATTGTGTGAGAAAATTGTTAGATTTATTGAGGCGAAATTGTGAATTATGTCTGTTTGAGTGATATTATTATTAGGTATCGAACTTCAACGCGGGTTGAGCAGTATTTCATAGATAAGTTTAGCGGTGATATTGGGAGTAACTCGAGAGAGATTAATTATCGTTTTGTTCAAAGCTAGATGAAGTTTTTATTGGTCTGGGTAAAGTTTATAGTTTCTATCGTTCAAGTTCATTTTGTTTGGTTTAATTGCTCTTTTGGTTATTACAGCTTTAAGTCAATTCTGACTATCCTTATATATATGTATTATTAGGGACAAGCTCACCACCACCCAAGCCCTATCAATATAGCAAGTAGACGTGCTCGTCTACTTGCTTTTGCCTCTTTTCAACGCACACGACGTTTCCTTGACTCCATACAAATTTTCTTTGTCCATCCCTGATTTTTGCCAACTCTCCCCCTTCTCGGGCATGACGACCACAATTACGGAGACTTCGCATCGGGCCCTCGTCGCGTCTTTATCCGTTATCCTTATATATAGAGGCATTCCATTCCTACCTGACTCTATTTGGCCAATAGATGTTTTTCTTCATTAAATTTTAGAAGTTTTTCTTCAATAGGTTTTTGTTTTCAGCAACAATATCATGTTATTTACACATATCATCATCATTATCATATTTAGTTTTGCCAAAAATAATCTTCGATCTAAATATATCTATAAGAAATCGAAAATGACAGGAAGAGAATCAACTACCTCTACATGTACCGATCTATATAGTTTTTGGTATGCAGGTTTTCTCGCGATATTTTTCCTTAACCGTGTAAATGCGTAGGTATTTGGAATTAAATTCCATCGGAACAGACTCTGGGTGCCCGGCTGAGGCCACCCTTGCATGTAGTGGCTGTTTTGGGGCCTCGATAATAACGTGCGAGTGGTCACATAGATAAAACACCCAGACATAAGACACAACAAGCACACATAAGAATTCTTGGAATCTTATTTGGTCACTAAGTCATTTTGTTGGAAGCGGAAATCGGAACCCGGAGAGATGCTTGGATATAAAAAATATCTGCCTACCCCGCTTTGGGATTAAAAGGCGTGAAGAGTATTTTTTATAAGCGTCTCTCACAAAGTAAAAAGCAGAGACATTAGCTTCCACCTTAATTTAATTTCAGTGTTTTCAATTTTTTTTGCGGTGAATAAAGTCCAAAAGGTTCTACTTATCTCAAGACAACTTACCGGCACATGATCGACAAAGCGGTCCTTCACCTGCGGCATACAAAGGTTGGCGCCGACTAGTGTGCGACCGCCCCCCTCGCCTCGCGTCAGGAAACACGCCACAGACATTCCGAGCTTCACAATGGAGGTTAGAAGGATGCGGTACTCCTCTATAGCTTCCGGATCTTTTGCTGTTCCTGTAAGAAAAAAATAACATAACTTGAAATATATTTCTAACCTACGCATTCATAAATGTTAAATGATGATGTATATCAACTAAGATCGGTTTGTCTACATTTAGCGCACATTTTAACTTTTGAGGCCTCTACCTAACAGTCCAGTAGTTCACTGTTCTAACTTTATGAACAAATATTGGTATCTAGATTTAGTCCATCAATGCCATGTTTTTCCAAAATGACTACTTTCAACATTTCGTTTAACTTGTACCGCTATGCCAACACTTGTCAATCTACTTACAGGAGATCACGGAATGCCGACTTTGTGATTTATTATTATACCTTGCAAATGAATAGAAAAATTGGCATATTGGAATTCGACGTTGGAAACAAACAAAGTCTATACTTTCTATACTTTTCACAACTTTCCGTTCAATGCCTATGCTTTGAGGGAACAAATATGGCGGAATTTTAAATTAGTAGACTTTTTGTGGGAAGTCGGCATTGAGGTACTAAATCCTTTAGTATAGTCTGGAGGTCGTGATTTTAGTGATCCTAATGAACAAGTGACCTCCATTGTAGGCCACATCTCTGCTTAACACCATCCTGGTGAAACGCTTGTTCACTGAGCATTAAAAAAAAACACTATCGCTCAAGTTCATACCTTATGGAATGGATAGAACTTGTCGCATGCCTTTCAGTTTTTGCCTAGCCCACAAATATTAAGTTCATACGTAATAACAGGCCCCAGCTCAACTTTTCCCGTCGTGAAGTTGGTAAAAGGCGCCGAGGAAACTTTGCAGAGAACGGGCGGCAGCGCTCTCTGCGAGTTAAACCACAACACTACTCGATCGCCATCCAGCCTGATAAGCGTGGGGATTATTGGCATTTCCTCCCATATGATCATGGAAATCAATGGGGGAGGCCCTCGTCCAGCAGTGGACGACGTGTGGCTGATGGTCAGCCTATTGCCTTATAATCCCTTTCCGTTTATATTGTAAATATATGTTATGTAATTATGGTTTAACCATGTGCACTTCGCAAATATACTTGTCGACCGTTAGATATCGTATAAATTACGACATCTCTAACACTGCGAAAAATGAAACTGAACATTTTGTATTATCATCATTATCAGCCCACTACTGCTGAACATAGGCCTCTCCAATTGTATTATACCTCAAACCAATTATTTACATACATATACACTACACCCACGTAATCTCCTTCGGAATACAGAGGCGGCTACGTAAAGAAAAGGCGACATTGTTTAACCGTTCTGAATAACAAAGGATTTGTTACATGCCCAGGGGAGTCCTAAAAGTCGGTATTGAAATTCCATAAAGCAGGAATTATTTTTGTTCGTGAATTGACACGGGGATATATTTTAATCCCTTACATGTGCCGGATATCTTTCTCTCTTTGGAAATAACACCACAAACTGTTAGAGAACCGTCATGGGTTTAGGGACTTTTTGTTTCAAGCTTCAAATATTTTGAATCGAAGCTATTGACCTATGACAATGAGCTCGCAGCGATTTCGAAAAAGGCGTCTTTCTCATTTGGACCGTATGTTTGTTGTTTTTGTTATAATACGTATAATAAAAAATACAGACGTGGTAGGTACGTGAAATGCTTGAAGACCAGAAAACGTTATGTTCATGACGTATGGTGAACATTAATTTTGTCAAGGCTCCTCTTTTTTTTAAAACGATAGCTCATTGTCATGCATGATGGACCTGAAGGTGATTTCTCTGATGTGGGTCACCAGCTGAACGGTCGGTGCCATATCGATTCCCGATTATCTGGACCCATTCACTTCGATGCGAAATGGAAATTACTTCGGCTCCTATCCGCGATCACTGCAATTATTTTTCCTTCGCGGAAAGCGTGAATACTTGAGTATGGTTGAGAGTAGGCGTCAATCATAATGTGAAATACGAGCGACTAAGTATATTTTAAGGAAATACGCACAGACATTATACATATTTAATGTATGTTTTTTTCTCGTAGTCAATCAAGAGCGGACTAGAGTAGGTAACAATATAAGCTTGTCGAAAATCACTGATACGTATATCTATAGGTTTCTAGGAAGTTGTGATAGTAACACTAAATAATAAAGCAACAAGGGATGAACCGATTTGGGTGAAAATCAGTGGGAAAGCAACTTAGAATCGGGAGACGGTACTTACCAATAAATGTGGGACGTGATGATATAATAAAGTAATGTTCTAGTTTCTATGTTGTACTGAAAACGTGTGGCTTTCAACCACCAATACATATAATTATAACCGCAATAAAAAACAAATTTAAGGTAAAGCTTATCTTTGAATAAATCGCGCCTTAATATCCGGTAAAAATATTAAATTGAGTGAGATGAGTGGCTTGCCTCATCCGAGCGTCGCAGCACATCGTGATATACCTACACACTTGATTTTATCCCCTTTGGGACTAAAAGGTATTTTGAAGTGTATTTTTTTTCTCTAACAGAAAATTAGTCACAGAATGTCTATTGTCTTTAGTACGAGCTTTAAACATCTCTCTTGCCTCATTCACATTCTTCAATCCTTTCATAAAAGCATGTCTGTTTTTAAGTGTACTTTTTTATTGCTTACTTCCAACGACCGTAAGGGAAGCTCTTACATTCCAGATTTTCTACTAACCAAATTCGAGAATTCGGTAACCGTTTACGTTGCTTATTTGTAAATTAATCAACATAGACAGTAAAATTTTAAAACTATAGAGTAGGTAGGTATTTCTGTTCGAAATAGTGGCTAATATAGTGTATTAATATAAATAATACAATGCTAAATTTCTTTTGTGCACAAGAATCGGGAAGAAAAAAACCTGTAACAAAAATACTTTTACTTAATAATAGTCCAAATAAAAAAGCGTTAGTGGAACAAAACTGTCAACTCGGAATGTTCCTTTTCCGGTACCTTTCTTGCTATTATTTACGTATTACCCCCACGTAGAATACCCATTTTAGAAAGCCAATTGAGTTTAATTTAAGAAGTAGCAAGAAAAAATAGGTATTTACCATCTACCTGAATGAAAATAAATGATTGGAGATAATTTGGTATCTTTTAGCTATAAGAAAAGAAAAGTTTCAAAACGTATCAATACCAATTAGTTACACGTCAATACACAAAAATATAAGCGGACACTTTTTATGTTTATTCATTTCTGTGTAAAATGTTTTTTTCTGTTTTAATCTGAGCTCTAAAACTCCAACTCCAGCGTTTGTTTGTAATTTTAATACCTATCTTAAGTTCTAATTTATATTGTTAACAAGCCGACCCAGCAAAAATTGTTCTGCAGATAAATACATTACTAGCTTTCCGCCCGCGACTTCGCCCGCGTGGACTTAGGTTATATTGCGGTATAAAGGAATATTTTTGTTTTCACTGAGGAATATCATTTTTTTTCGGGATAAAAAGTACCCTATTATTTAAACCTACGTAAAGACGTATAGTTAGAAGACGTCTGCAAAATTTCAAAGCAATCGGTTCAGTAGTTACGGCGTGAAAGCGAAACAAACAAACTCACTTTCCCATTTCTAATATTAGTAAGATTAACAGTGCTTCCCAGCTATTACATCTATGTATTATACACATAATATACATATCTTCCTCAAGAATATCTACTAAAGAAAATTGCATCAAAATCCGTTGCATAGTTTTGAAGATCTATGCATATATATGTACGTACAGGGTGTAAGAGGACCCCGAGCAATGATCTTAGAAACGTTGTTAGGCTCGTCAATATGAACAACTTTTACACGATTGTGTATTTTTTTCATTGGGGTTATTTTACACGCAGTATAGAGAGACAAACATCGGGAGGCAACTTTGGCTTACACTTGGTATGTTTCTATGACCCATGTTATGTTAG
The DNA here is from genome assembly GCA_012932125.1 of Conopomorpha cramerella. Lineage (NCBI taxonomy): Eukaryota > Metazoa > Arthropoda > Insecta > Lepidoptera > Gracillariidae > Conopomorpha > Conopomorpha cramerella. Next base: position 4,279 of record SJJU01008328.1, on the reverse strand, counting down.
TGTTCTAGCTGTAAGCTCATAAATAAACCAGTATACATAAAGCTCAGCAAATAATACTGAAAACCTAAAATGAAAACACCAAACTTTACCAAAATAATCAAACATGATTTTGGAAGCGATAAATTAATTCCAAATAACTTAATTGAGTTTAAGTTATGAAGATCGTGTCAAAGCATATTTGTTCGCTAAAACGGCAAAGGCAGATAAAGGTAAACATACTAAAAAGACTCGCGAACTTTAAGCAAAGAACAAAAGTAAGCTTATTTACATTAATAACACTAAAAACTGTACAATCTGAATGGACGATTAATTTCTCTGAACAACTCCTTAATTGAGTCTCAGCTTCTTTGCGCTTTGTTAGTTTTGTCTTAATATTCTGGTTTTTCACATTGATTCGATTTTCGCTTAATACAATGGTCTCTTTTTTAACTCAAATCCGATCTAAAGATAAAAGAGGTAATGCGAAACAGAAAAATTCCTATTCTAAAATTTTTCGAAACAAAGTTTTCTTCTTTCCTAGCGTGTTTTTTTCTCGCCAGCCAGCATACGGAGCGTTCGTCTAACGAAACAAAGAAAAAAGAAAGTTATAAACCCACCCGCGGCCTTCCACCACACGTCTTCCTCAATGTAATTGCCGAGCATGAAGTCGACGGTTGCGTCCCACATGCATTCAGGAATTGGACAGATTTCAAATGTAAGAGCCCGCCCGTCTCGGCTTGTCCTTTCGAATTCTCTGCACACACTCAGATGTCCCGGGGACATGACTTTGGAACCGAGTTTATGCGACTGAAGCGGATACTTTCCACGCGAGTAGCTCGCTGGTCGAGTCCAAAGGGAATGACGCAAGATTGTCGCTCGTAGGATTGCGGTTTGAGCAATGTGCTCGAATTCAATAACTTGTGGTCTACCGATAACTGTGTCATTGCAGCGCGGCTCGCTGTTACATGACTGGATATCTCGTTTCATTGAGATGCGATTAGTACTACAGAACGATGTGGATTGTCACTGTTGTTGGCATTTTCCTTTAAATCAATAAAACTAGCTTTTTTGTATCGGTTTTTCAATCGACCAGCCCCGAGGTAGTTTTGGTTATTTTTTCTGTGTGGTTGATACTGGAACGACTTCCGTTAGTCTCCTGTGTAGGGTGGATAAGGATAGTGTCTGTTTTATTGTTGTTTTCAAATACACATTTAAATAAGTATTACAAAAGTAAAGTTTTCATCTAACTGCTTTCAATCCAGTAAACGACTAATTACCTAGATTTCATGCCGACTATTTTTATCTTTTCAAGGAATAGTAATTACCAAGCTTTTGCGGGTGAGATAAATGAAGATAAAGTTACGACAGAGCTTTCCCAGCGCCAGGGACGTGGGGCGAGGGCTAATCCTAAGATTAATCTAGGGCTAAAAGTAAGATTTGTAGCTGCGAATTACATGCCACTGACATGTTTATACTAAGTTTTGCACTTTTTCACTTGATGTAGGCACAAACTATTCAATTTTTTTTGGACGCTAAGAACATTTATTTTTTCTTACGTATTTACCTATATTATCTGTTATTGACTTATAGATTTTAAAGATATGCACATTGCAAAACATCCTTTGTCGTCTAAACTATACTAATACTAAATAGGAACTAATGATCTAATTTATCACTTCTAGGTATAATAAACAAACATGCTTTAAGAATGTTGGTATTCAGGTGATGTAGCAGCGTTGTGTAAATACAGGCGTAGAAATAAACACCATTTGGTGTGTTCGAGTGCTGGGATCGAACTTCTATTAGCAATAGGGGCGAAAACTTTGAGAATACACATTTCCAGTTATCACAATTCATATCGATAAAAATTGTCCATAATAATTATTCAAGTTTCCCCTCAATTTATCGAGTTTGCCATCAAATCAACAAACCTTGATTTCCGTATGATGACACCACCTTGGAAATATCATCTTTCCAACAAACAAAGAATCATAACAATCGGTTCATAAACGATGGAGTTATTCGCGAACAAACATAAAAAATCATATCCGTTGAATTGAGAAAGACTCATTAAATCGTTTTAAGTAACCGATACCGGTCTTCCCTACCAATATTTTACACAATCAATTAACGTTCCTTTCTTTTCAAAACGCTCTTAACTGACATATACTTAACATTACGATAACACCACAATGTTACTTATATTAACTATGCACTTATTATGGGTACTTATATTAACTAATTTTGAACTCAATTTATTCCGAAACAACGTAATTTGAGATATCCGGTTCACATCAGACTTACTTAAAGGGGTCCTAATAATGTGCACAATTTTTTTTTATGGAGACGAAAATATATTTTTTTACTACCTTGCATTGTCGCCATAGTAAAAGTTATTCATATTGATGAGCCTAACAACAAATCTAAATCACGCAATCGAGAATTTATTAAAGTTTTATATGTGGCCCAGAATTTTTATCTAAATTTATCTACTATCTACTTATCCAAGTTTATATCAGTATTTGGCACCCTATTGCAGAGTGTCCTAGTACGGAGTTAGGTTGAGTGGGGGCGGTGTGTAACAAGCCCCATGAAAATCAATACTACTATTATTATTTTCCATATTTATTACAACAGAGATCGCAATTCCACAGCTTCAGTTCCCGCGTGCTGGAGCGTACGTGCGCGGCTTTGGGCGGGCGACGCGTGGCCGCCCTCGTGGTGTGCGGCGGCGGGCCGGCCTCCATGGCCGTGGTGGGCGCGGCCGCCCGAGCCGGCGTGCCCGTCGTGCGATCATCGCCCACGAGTGTCCATTTCTCCTATACCATAGCTAATGTAAGTACACTCGATTAATCCACTTTAAAAAAGGAGTCTTTCTCAATTCTACTGTACTATAAGCTTTTTATGTTTTTTCGTGGTTTATGAACCGATACTGATGGTTATTTTTTTCTTGGAAGAAGATATTTCAGAAGTGGTTCCATGATAAGAAAGTCAGTTTCTTATCATTGATGATGGCAAACCAAATAAATAAAGGAGAACTTAAAAAATCGTAAGGGGCGTCAGTAGGTACTCTTTAATTCTGTTCTTTTTATTTAAAATTTTGGAATATTATATTACTTTGATTTTATTCAGTATAGACCAGAGCTGAATCCAGGCTTCTTTCTTAGATCCCACATAGAAATTAACCTAAAGACGGTATAGAAATGAGAGGCAAAAACAATGTAAACTTTGGTTTTGACTTCTCAAATCTAAATAATGGGACGCGACATTATTACAAACGATGCACATTTTGTCTTTTGGTAGAACACACGGGCGAATCCGGAGAACTAAACCCAACGGAGCTGATGTTAAGACCCCTACCTACTGCTAAGACCCTAATATCATCAGAGAAGAGTAGTAGCATAAAATGGCATACATACATTGTAGAAGATAATAAACATTACATTGTTATTCATCTCTCTCTAACTCAGTTGTTCCCAGTTGCTGATAGCTCTCACTGATAGAATTGCATTTCGAGCTTATATGTTCTCCTAGGCATTTTTTTAAACCGTTTTAAACAAAAAATGACGACCTTCCTCAACACTTTTGGCAAGGTAAACCGGATTTTGATGATCCTTTTTTAATTGAAAGCTGGGTCTTCCCGTTTGATCCCATTTAAATTCGGTTCAGTTTCCACAATAACATACATGAGAAAACCACAAATCTGTCATATTTTACAGGTTGAAGTTGTCAGTTCTTATTTCTTTCAGGTTATTTGGGAACCCGGAATTACGCGTGTTATTCTGAAAAAAAAAATGTGTGCGGAACATATTATATTATAATGTAATTAATATATCTGCCAGAATACATATCTGAATGTGCCTTAATTTTACAGAATATTCGTAACCAAGTCAGCACTCCTCCGTTTATCATCTTTATCATCATATAACATTTTAATTACAAAAAAAATGTTTGTTATTTTGTAATCCGGGGCGAAAGGGAAATAACACGTAAAAGGGTGGTTAGGAAGATCATTTTTCCGCGAGACTGCGTCGTTTACTTTCGGAATGCTTTAAGGACGGTATTCAGCACGCTCAGGTGATATCAAACACCATGAGACAGGTAGTACATTTTTAAGCGAATTAACATAAAAATGTATTTTTCAATGTGACCCTATATATACCACATGCTTTTTTTATGTTTGTTTGCGTATAACTTCGTCGTTTATAAACCACTAATTTTCATGTTTTTTTTTTTTTTTTGTTTTTAATAAGATATTTCCTGGGTGGTCCCATGATAAGGAAATCAGGATTTGATGATG